>VXBS01006424.1:88423-126075 GCA_013400255.1 Sitta europaea | reverse complement strand
ATTGAAAGTAAATAATACTTTATTTAAATTTTAAAAATAGTTTATTTAAATAAATTTAAATAAATTTATATTAGAATGTTAGACATGAATATTAGAATATTAGACATGAATAATTAAATATTTCAAAATAATTCCTAATTTATTTTCCCAGCAAAATCTTGCTGTGCTTGAGGAATCTTTCCTTAAATTTTCATACTAGAATATTAAATGTGAAAAAGATAAATATTTTCAGATAGTTCCTAATTTTTTTCCAGAAAAATCTTTTTTTTTCTTGGTCTCTCTTCCACGAATTTTCCTCCTTATTTTTGTTAATTTTTAGGTTTTTTTTCCACAAAAATATTTTTTTTTCCCCTTGGTCCTTTCCCCCCGAATTTTCCTCCTTATTTTTCTTAATTCCTAATTTCCTTTTCCAGAAAAATCTTCTTTTCTTAGTCCCTCATCCCTGAATTTTCCCCCTTATTTTTGATAATTTTTAATTTTTTTTCCCAGAAAAATTTTGCTTTTCTTGGTCCCTTTTCCCCTGAATTTTCCTCCTTATTTTTGTTAGTTCTTAGTTTATTTTTTCCACAAAAATTTTGCTCTTCTTGGTCCCTCTTCCACGAATTTTCCTCCTTATTTTTGTCAGTTCTTTATTTTTCCCCACAAAAATCTTGCTTTTCTTAGTCCCTCATCTCTGAATTTTCATCCTTATTTTTGATCATTTTTAATTTCTTTTTCCACCAAAATCTTTTTTTTTTCTTGCTCCCTCATCCCCTAATTTTCCTCCTTATTTTTCTTAATTTTTCATTTCTTTTCCCACAAAACTCTTTTTTTTTCCTTGGTCCTTTTGACCCGAATTTTCCTCCTTATTTTTCTTAATTCTTAATTTCCTTTTCCAGAAAAATCTTCTTTTCTTACTCCCTCATCCCTGAATTTTCCCCCTTATTTTTGATAATTTTTAATTTCTTTTCCCAGAAAAATTTTGCTTTTTTTGCTCCCTCATCCCCTAATTTTCCTCCTTATTTTTCTTAATTCTTAATTTATTTTTCCCCACAAAAACCTCGCGGCTCTTTCCCGAATTTTCCTCGTTTTCAGGTCGTTTTCCTCCTTCTCTTCCACCGCCATCCCCTCGTTATCACTTCAATCAATAATATCAAATTTTTAAAAATAATTCCAGCGCCGTTCCGGGCTGAATCCTGAATCCTCCTGCGGATTTCGTGATCCAAGGAGATAAAAATAACCAGTGGGAATTTTTTTTTATTTTTGCCTTCCCCTACGTGTGTCAATCAAAAGGATGAAGATATTTCTGACTCGCAGCCTTTAATGGCGTAATTAGCGCTAATTACATGTTCCAATGATTACACATATGAACGCTAATTACATAATTGCAGACAATTATGCTAATTAGGTAAATACATCGTTAAGGAGAAAGCGCTGGCGAAATCCAGAGCCAAGGAAAGTGGGATGACAATAAAGGAGGAATAATCCTGCGAGTTTGGGAAATCCAGGAGACGTTCCCAGGAGTTGGGTTGGAATGGTGGAGCTGGGAAAAGCCTGCAGGTGTCGGGGAAAAAAACCTGGAATGGTTTGGGTTGGGAATGCTGGGATGAGTTGGGTTGGGAATGCTGGGATGGTTTGGGTTGGGAATGCTGGGATGAGTTGGGTTGGGAATGCTGGGATGGTTTGGGTTGGGAATGCTGGAATGGTTTGGGAATCCTGGAATGGTTTGGGTTGGGAAGCCTGAGATGGGTTGGGAACCCTGGGATGGTTTGGGTTGGGAAACCTGGAATGATTTGGGTTGGGAAGCCTGCAGTGGTGTTGTTTGGAAAAGCCTTCAACTTGTGTGGAACCCTGGAATGGTTTGGGTTGGGAATCCTGTAATGGTTTTGGTTGGCAATCCTGGAATGTTTTGGGCTGGCAAACTGGAATGATTTGGGTTGGGAATCCTGGAATGGTTTGGGAATCCTGGAATGGTGGAGCTGGGAAGAGCCTTCAACCTCTACAGAATCATGGAATGTTTTGGGTTGGAAGGATGGTGTTGGGAAAAGCCTTAGGGTGCTGTGGAATCCTGGAATGGTTTGGGTTGGGATTGTTGGAATGGTTTGGGTTGGGAAGCCTGGAATGGGTTGGGTTGGGATTGTTGGAATGGTTTGGGTTGGGAAGCCTGGAATGGGTTGGGTTGGCAGTCCTGGAATGGTGTTGTTTGGAAGAGCCTTCAACTTATGTGAAATCATGGAATGATTTGGGTTGGGAATCCTGGAATGGTTTGGGTTGGGAATGCTGGAATGGGTTGGGTTGGGAATGCTGGGATGGTTTGGGTTGGGAATGCTGGAATGGGTTGGGTTGGGAATGCTGGGATGGTTTGGGTTGGGAATGCTGGAATGGGTTGGGTTGGGAATGCTGGGATGGTTTGGGTTGGGAATGCTGGAATGGGTTGGGTTGGGAATGCTGGGATGGTTTGGGTTGGGAATGCTGGAATGGGTTGGGTTGGGAAGCCTGGAATGGTTTGGGTTGGGAATCCTGTAATGGTTTTGGTTGGCAATCCTGGAATGTTTTGGGCTGGCAAACTGGAATGATTTGGGTTGGGAATCCTGGAATGGTTTGGGAATCCTGGAATGGTGGAGCTGGGAAGAGCCTTCAACCTCTACAGAATCATGGAATGGTTTGGGTTGGAAGGATGGTGTTGGGAAAAGCCTTAGGGTGCTGTGGAATCCTGGAATGGTTTGTGTTGGCAATCCTGAAATGGTTTAGGTTGGGAATCCTGGAATTATTTGGGTTAGGAAGCCTGGGATGGTTTGGGTTGGGATTGTTGGAATGGTTTGTGTTGGGAAGCCTGGAATGGTGGAGCTGGGAAGAGCCTTCAACTTCTACAGAATCATGGAATGGTTTGGGTTGGCAGTCCTGGAATGGGTTGGGAATCCTGGAATGGTTTGTGTTGGGAAGAGCCTTCAACTTCTCCAGAATCCTGGAATGGTTTGGGTTGGCTCTGAGTTCTTGGCTGTCCCCTTTCCTTTTAACTTTGTCCAGTTTTAAAATTCCCTGATTTTTAACTCTCTTCCCTTCCCTTTGGAAATTCCCACTGTTGTCGATTCCCTTAACCCTGCCTTTCCCAACCTTTAATCCCAGCCCTCAGTCCTGGTTTTATTCCTAGCTGCAAGCTGATCCAGGCTTTTATTTTATTTTCTCCCTTTACATCTCCTTGCAATTCTCCTGAAATGTGGGAAGCGTTCCCAGATTCCGCTCCTTGGCACTCGTGGGAGGCGTTGGAATGTGTGCCAGGAGCTCCACAAGACCTGAATGATGCTATTTGGGATTACTGGAGTTTGCCGAGTTTTTCTTCTGCTGGAATTGGAAACAAGCAGGAATCTCAGCCAGTGGCACTCCAACACCTTTCCAATTCCTTTTCCCGGAACAAAGGAATTGCTGGAATCTTTTCAAGCCGTGCCAGGTTCAGGGAAGGAGAGGTTTGAGCTTTTTCCAGGGTTTTTTTAACATTGTTTGAGGTGTTTTCCTGCCTGGAGGAGACTTTGCCAACTTATCCTGTGGAAAAAAAGGGAAAATTGGTGTTCACGGAGCAAAAAATGTGGAAACATTGAGTCAAAATCTTTGGAATTTCCATCCTGACTGATCCCACCCATTCCTTGTCCTGTCTCCAGCACCCGGAGTGTGCAGGCAGGATGTGCTCAGACCGATATTTGGGAATTCCCTGAGGGAAAAGTTGCATCCAGTGAGTGGGATAAGAAGGTGTGGATGGATTAAATTCCCACCAAGGAATAATCTCCTTTTTGGAATGTGTTTAGATCCCGGAATTTTGTGCCATCACATTTTCTAATACTCTGTGACCCTCAGGACCAGTTCATTCGAAAGGAAAAAAGGATTTTTTAGGGAAAATCCCAAACAAATAACCCTTGTTCAGCCAGTTACTCGGATTCCTTATTTCCTAAGGAATATTTCATACGGAATATCTGATTTTTTAAAGAATCAGGGAATTTTTTGCAGGATCTGTGCCTCGTTCTCAGCAGCTGCTGCTCCTTCCAAGCTGGGCTGCCAAATCCCTCTTATGGAGATTCCCACTTTTCCCCTGCTCCCCCTTCCCAGTTCTCTCACTTTTCCCACAATCCCAAATGTCAGCTCCTTTCTTTGTCACCACAGCTGAACCCGGTGGCAGCTCCGGCGCTCGCTCCCATTTTGGGATCAGAGAGAGCATGGGGAGGGATGGGGGAAAATAATCCTATTTTTATCCTATAATCCATAAATCCTATGGGGGGAAAATATGGCACAGCTGGTGGGATCACTGGGAGATGTAGGGTTTGGATCATGGGGAGATTGAGGGTTTGGATCTTTGGCATTTAGGGTTTGAATCTCTGGGAGATTTAGGGTTTGGATCATTGAGATTTAGGATTTGGATCACAGGGAGATTTAGGGTTTGGATCTTTCAAATGTAAGGTTTGAGTCACTGGAAAATTTAGGGTTTAGATCACTGGGAGATTTAGGGTTTGGATCACTGAGTTTTAGGATTTGGATCACAGGAAGATTTAAGGATCATTGACACTTAGTGTTTGGATCATTGAGAATTTGGGGTTTGGATCACTGGGAATTTGGGGTTTGGATCACAGGGAGATTTGGGGTTTGGATAATTTAGTTTTAGGGTTTGGATCTCCAGAAGATTTAGAGTTTGGATCACAGGAAGATTTAAAGTTTGGATCTTTGGCTTTCAGGGTTTGAATCTCTGGGAGATTTAGGGCTTGGTTCATTCAGATTTAAGGTTTGGATGACTGAGACATTTAGGGTTTGGATCTTTCGTATTTAAGGTTTGAATCATTGGAAAAATTAGGGTTTGGATCACAGGGAGATTTAGGGTTTAGATCTCTGGGAGATTTGGGGCTTGGATCACTGGGCGATTTAAGGTTTGGATCTCTGGGAGGTTTAGGGTTTGGATCATTGACATTTAGGGTTTGGATCACTGGGAATTTGGGGGTTGGATCACTGGGAGATTTAGGGTTTAGATATCTGTGAGATTTAGGATTTGGATCATTGACATTTAGGGTTTGGATCACTGGGAATTTGGGGGTTGGATCACTGGGCTGGGCACAGCTGGACTCTGATCCTGCAGGGATTTCCCACCCTCAGCGATCCCATGAGGTGTAGATTGGATATTTGGGAACGTTTCTGTCCTGGATTTGTTGTGCAGGCTGGCACAGGTGCAGGGGGAGTGCCCATCCCTGGAGGGGGTGGGATCCCTGTGGAGGTGGCACCTGGGCACACGGGGCACTGCTGGCCTTGGCAGGGCCATGTTGGACTCCAGGATCCTGGAGGACTTTTCCAACTTTCATCATCCTGTGAAATTACGAGGGACAAGAATGTCCCGAAAACCAAATTTGGGTTTTTGAAGGAGGGCTGTGTTGGTGTCATTTCCTTTTTTTTGTTTTTTTGGGGTTTTTATTTGGGTTCCTTTATTTGTGACCCTTCCCAGCCCCAAATCCTTGTGTCAGCCCCAAATTCCCTCCCCTAAGGACTGTGACAGGCAATGGAGTCGAGGTTTTTGTGGCTGAAAGGTTTGAGATGAAATTTCCTCGTGTGGAGCTCAGTTGAGTCCTTGTCATCTCTGACAGCATTTCGGGAATGCTCTGTGAAGCTGCTTCCCTGTTTTTCCCAAGGGTTTTCCAGGGGAGTTAAGTGAGTGGAGATGGGGAGAAGGAAAAGCAGCAACAACAGCTGAAATTGTTTTTAGAGGGGAAAAAAAAAAGTCTCAATTTGAACTGCCTGGGTTTCACCACAGCTTTGTCACTTTGAACCACGATTCTGCTCCGAGGAGTGGATTTCAAGTGGAAAAAAAATCCCTGTTTAAGGCATTTCCCTTCTCTGTTTAGACTGCAGTGTTTGAATTTAATGACACAAACACATTCTGATGCCTTTTTTTGCTCTTGAGGGAAACAAATCCCGCTGGGAACAGGGAGCTGCTGGCTCCTGGCTCCCCAGGCCTGCTTGGGATGGGAGGGAGCAGCTCCAAAGATCTCCAAACATCCCATCCCCAAAGTGGGTGAAGGCATCACCTCTGGGATGGGGTAAACTGGGATCCCAGAGGGAAGACCAGGGAGGAACATTCCAGGGAAAACTTGGAATAATCAATGATTTTTAGGGAAAAAATTGGGATTTATGCCTTTGGACACTGAGGGTGGTGCGCTGGTGGCAGTGGATGGTGGAAATCCCAAACCTGGGAATGGTTTAGTGGAGCTGACCCTGATGGTGAGGAGGAGATTTCCCATCCTGGGGTCCATCCCAAAACTCCCAGCATTCCCAGAAAATTCCTCTGGAAGAGCTGACTCCGATTTAATGGAACATCATGTGTTGAAGACGTTTTGCATAAATATTTGAGTAAGCAGGAAGTGATTCCTGATTTTTGTTCCTTCCTTAACTTTGCCTTTTATGTTGGAAATTGATTGTTATTCCCTGATTTTTCCTTGGATATTGTGCCATTGCTGAGCTTACCCCTTGCTTTCCTGAGGAAATTTTTGTTATTTTAGTGAGTTCTGTGGTTTTTTCCCAGACCTTTGCTTGATATCCCACCTCTTCCCAAGGTTATGTTTCCTGGGAATTGGCCTCAAGTTGTGCCAGGGCAGGTTTACATTGGAGACAAGGAAAAAAATTGAATGGAAAAAGTTGCCCTGGGGCAGTGGTGGGGTCACCACTCCTGAAGGGATTTAAAATCCCTGTGGATGTGGCACTTGGGGACATGGATCAGTGGTGGTGTTTTCCTTGGATTTTAATCCAAGGGAATTTTGTAGAAGCTTTGGATGGGGGGAGTGGGGAATTCCTACTGTGATTGTTTTCTGGTTTAGGGAACAAAAGTGAATTTTTTGGTTCACTGGGAATTCAGAGCAGTGGTGGGACTGGCATGGAGCACTGGTGAGCACTGGGATCACCTCCCCATTGCCAGTTCTTTCCATGGAATCCTGGAATGGCTTGGAAGGGATGTTTGCAAACCATCTTAGTCCAAGTCCTGCCGGGGCAGGGACCCCTCCCACCATCCCAGCTGCTCCAGCCCCAGTGTCCAACCTGGCCTGGGACATTCCAGGGATCCAGGGGCAGCCACAGCTGCTCTGGGAATTCCAACCCAGACAGGAATTCCTAATTCCCAATATCCCACCCAAATCTCCCCTTTCCCAGTTCCCATCCATTCCCTGGGTGCTGTCCCCCCCTCCCTTGTCCCCAGTCCCTCCCCAGCTCTCCTGGAGATCTGCAGCACCCTGGCACCACGGGAGGTGTCCCTGGGCTGGAATGGGATGGGATTCAAGGTCCATTCCCATCCAAACCATTCCATGATTCTGCAATAACCAAAATAAAAAAAACAATCAGAAAAATAAAATGGAAATACGAATTTATTTCTCCTCCCAGAATCAGCACAGGCAGACTCAAATCCCACAGATCAAAAATCCCTGGGAATGTTCAAGGCTTGGAGCAACCTGGGGTGGTGGGAGGAGTCCCTGCCCATGGCAGGGATCTTTAAACTCCTCCCAACCCAAACCATTCCTGGATTCCGTGACATTCAAATCCTCAGGGACTCTTGGGTGAAGTGTTTGTTCCTGTGAGTTCTGAGTTTCTTGGGAATTTTCTGAGTAATCCAAGGTGAAATCCTGGTGCCACCCACACAAATCCCACGGTTTGGGGCCAAGGTTTAGACTTTGACCATTTTCTAGACCTAAATTATCCTCGGTTTTAATGCTGAGTTTTAACTCTTCCAATTTTCCAGGTGTAAATTATCCTGGATTTTGGCACCAAGTTTTAGGCTGTTCCCATTTTCCAGACCTAAATTATCCTGGGTTTTAATGCTGAATTTTAACACTACCCATTTTCCAGACCTTAATTATCCTGGATTTTGTTGCCGACTTTTAGACTGTGCCAATCTTCCAGACCTAAATTATCCTGGATTTTGGCACCAAGTTTTAGGCTGTTCCCATTTTCCAGACTTAAATTATCCTGGGTTTTAATGCTCACTTTTAATACTTCCCATTTTCCAGATGTAAATTATCCTGGATTTTGGCACCAAGTTTTAGGCTGTTCCCATTTTCCAGACCTAAATTATCCTGGATTTTGTTGCTGAGTTTTAGACAGTGCCAATCTTCCAGACCTAAATTATCCTGGATTTTGGCACCAAGTTTTAGGCTGTTCCCATTTTCCAGACCTAAATTTCCCTGGGTTTTGGCGCCAAGTTTTAGACTCTGCCCATTTTCCAGACCAGGATTCAATTATCCTGGATTTTGGCACCGAGTTTTAGACTCTTCCATTTTCCAGACCTAAAGTAATCCTGGTTTTTGGTGCTTGCTCAGATCAGGTGGACCAAAACAGCAGGAAGTGCCTCTGACAGATTCCAAGATTCCAGTGTCTTCAACGAAACCCTGCGGATTTCCAACATCCAGAGACACCAGGGAGGCCGCTACTACTGCAAGGCTGAGAACGGCCTGGGCTCCCCAGCCATCAAATCCATCCGTGTGGATGTGTACTGTGAGTAAATCCTTGGAATTCTGCCTTTGCTCCTTCGGGAATGCCTGGGAATGTCCGCTGCTCCCAGGAAATCCTCGGCTCCCTGAGAATCGCGGATTGAACGGCGGCCGTGGCGGGTTTGGGGAGGTTTGATGGTTGGGAGAATGGGAAGGGTTGGGATTGCAGGGGGGAATGTGGAGGGTTGGGATTGGGGGGAAAATGTGGAGGATTGGGATTGGACTAAAAAATGTGAAGGATTTGGATTAGGTTGAAAATGTGAAGGATTGGGATTGGGGTGAAAAGGTGGAGGGTTGGGATTGTGATGAAAAATGTGATGGATTTGGATTGGGGTGAAAATATGGAGGATTGGGATTGCAGGTGAAAATGTGGAGGGTTGGGAATGCAGGGGAAAATGTGAAGGATTGGGATTGTGGTGAAAATGTGGAGAGTTTGGATTGGACTAAAAAATGTGAAGGATTGGGATTGTGATGAAAAATATGGAGGATTGGGATTGGGGTGAAAATGTGGAGGACTTGGAATGCAGGGGAAAATGTGGAGGATTTGGCTTGTGATGAAAAATGTGATGGATTTGGACTGGGGTGAAAAATGTGAAGGATTTGGATTAGGGTGAAAATGTGGAGGATTGGGAATGCAGGGGAAAATGTGGAGGATTTGGCTTGTGATGAAAAATGTGATGGATTTGGACTGGGGTGAAAAATGTGAAGGATTTGGATTAGGGTGAAAATGTGAAGGATTGGGATTAGGGTGAAAATGTGGAGGATTGGGAATGCAGGGGAAAATGTGAAGGATTTGGATTGTGATGAAAAATGTGAAGGATTGGGATTGGGGAGAAAAATGTGGAGGACTGGGAATGCAGGGAGAAATATGGAGGATTGGGATTGTGATGAAAAATATGGAGGATTGGGATTGGGGTGAAAATGTGGAGGACTTGGAATGCAGGGGAAAATGTGGAGGATTTGGCTTGTGATGAAAAATGTGATGGATTGGGATTGCAGGTGAAAATGTGGAGGGTTGGGAATGCAGGAGAAAATGTGAAGGATTGGGATTGTGGTGAAAAATGTGATGGATTTAGATTGGGGTGAAAATATGGAGGGTTGGGGTAAAAATGTGGAGGATTTGGATTGGAGTGAAAAAAAGTGAAGGATTTGGATTGGGATGAAAAATGTGAAAGGCTGGGATTGTGGTAAAAAATAAGAAATATTTGGATTTCAGTGAAAAATGTGAAGGGCTGGGGTTGCAGGGGAAATGTGAAGGATTTGGATTGGAGTGAAAAAATGTGAAGGATTTGGAATGCCAGGAAAAATGTGAAAGATTTGGATGGCAGAGAAAAATGTGAAGGATTGGAATTGTGATGAAAAATGTGATGGATTGGGATTGTGGTGAAAATGTGGAGGATGTGGATTGCAGGGTAAAATGTGAAGGGTTGGGATTGTGGTGAAAAATAAGAAATATTTGAATTTCAGTGAAAAATGTGAAGGGCTGGGGTTGCAGGGGAAATGTGAAGGATTTGGATTGGAGTGAAAAAATGTGAAGGATTTGGAATGCCAGGAAAAATGTGAAAGATTTGGATGGCAGAGAAAAATGTGAAGGATTGGAATTGTGATGAAAAATGTGATGGATTGGGATTGTGGTGAAAATGTGGAGGATGTGGATTGCAGGGTAAAATGTGAAGGGTTGGGATTGTGGTGAAAAATAAGAAATATTTGAATTTCAGTGAAAAATGTGAAGGATTGGGATTGCTGTAGCCCCTGGCAGGGGCTCTGAGCTCTCCCTGGATTCTCCTCCTCTCCAGGGAACATTCCCAGCTCTCCCAGCCTGCCTCCAGCCCTGCAATCAGCCCTGAGCCCATTGCCCTAAAAGCTTTCACTTCCAGGGATTTATTCCATTCTTTCATGGACACTCCTTGCTCCAACCCCGGATTTCCCACACCAACATTTCCTGGCTCTGCTTCTCCTCACTCCCAGATTTTCCCCATTTTGGTGTTTTTTTGGGATGCTCTCTTGGCTTTGTCCCTGCCCTTGTCCAGCCAGGAATTCCCAATTCCCAATCTCCCTTTTCCCAGTTCCCATCCATTCCCTGGGTGCTGTCCCCCCATCCCTGTCCCCAGCCCCTCCCCAGCTCTCCTGCAGCCCCTCCAGGCTCTGAGCTCTCCCTGGAGCCTTTTCCATGTAAACAATCCCAATTCTCCCAAGCTTTCCCCACAGGAGAAATCCTCCAACCCTCAGATCCGCCCGCTCCGCGCTCCCTTCTTTATTAGAAATGAGGAAATAATCAACTGTTTCTTTTCTTCCCTGTTCAAATATTTTTATTCTCCTTTTAGACCAATTAAAATCCAGAATAATGCAGGGGGAGAGCAGTGGGGTCTCACCAGGAGCCCCTCCTCATTATTTGCACTCAATTAATCCCCATTTTCACTTTTAACAGGGATTTATTTAAACCTTTTTAAGGAGCCTCTGGAAAAATTTCACCGAGCAGAGATGGATGTGCTCTAAACCCAGACTTTCCTAACCCACTTTGTTGTTCATTAATTCCACAAAATTAAGTTCCTGTCCTTTAAAAAGTGGAGGAACGAGCATTAATTAGGTCTGGGATTATGAAACCAATAATTACTGACTTAAGATGTTAATACTCCCAATTTGTAACAATTATTCCACGTCGAGCACATCAGCTGCCCTTTGGCATCAACGCCTGCTTTTCCAGGTTTGGGAAATCCATTTTTCCTGCTTTTTTTTAATGGAAAAAAGATGCAGGTACAGAGGGAATTAATAACCCAAAATTCCTGTTTAAAACTCTCAATCCACACAGGCTCAGAGAGGGTTTAAATCCTGTTTATTCCCCATTTTTTTGGTGGGTGCTCAAAATTTTTTTTTATTTCCCATTACTTTGGTGGGTGCTCAAAAATCTCCCATTATTTTGGTGGGTGCTCGAAAATCCTGTTTATTCTCCATTATTTTCAGTGGGTGCTCAAAAATCTTGTTTATTTTTGCCCATTTTTTCTGTGGGTGCTCAAAAATCTTGTTTATTGCCCATTATTTTTGGTGGATGCTCAAAAATCTCCCATTATTTTTGGTGGGCGCTCCAAAAACTTGTTTATTCCCCATTTTTTTCGGTGGGTGCTCAAAAATCCTGTTTAACCCCCATTTTTTTTGGTGGGTGCTCCAAAATCTCATTTATTCCCAATTATTTTTGGTAGGTGTTCAAAAATCTCATTTATTCCCAATTATTTTTGGTAGGTGTTCAAAAATCTCATTTATTCCCCATTTTTTTAGTGGGTGCTCAGAAATCTTCATTAATCCCCAGTTTTTGGTGGTTGCTCAAAAATCCCACTTATTCCCCATTTTTTCAGTGGGAGCTCAAAAATCTCATTTATTCCCAATTATTTTTGGTAGGTGTTCAAAAATCTCATTTATTCCAAATTACTTTTGGTAGGTGTTCAAAAATCTCATTTATTCCCAATTACTTTTGGTGGGAGCTCAAAACTCTTCTTTAATTCCCATTATTTTTGGTGTGTGCTCCAAAATCTCATTTATTCCCCATTTTTTTGGTGGCTCCCCCTGGATTTTCCAGCCTGCTGGATTTGGGATTGAAACAATTCTGTTTCCATGGCTTGATTCGAGTGTCCTTGATTTAATGGCAACGAGCTGGAATTGTTTAATCAACTCTGATTGCGTTTTTCCTGGAAAATTTCATTTTTGAATTGACGGTGCCATTGGTTTGATTTGATCTCTTTTATGGATCTCTCTGCTTTTTAGGGTTGTTTTTTTTTTTTATTTGCTGCTCTATTTAAATTCAATTTAATGCCAGTTTTTTCCCCTAAAATCAGCTGATCATGGAGCTTTGAGGAATTCTGTCTCTGCCCAAGTTCTTCCATTCAGCTTCTTCATTTAAAAAAAAAAAAAAATAAATCTGGTTCTTCCCAAACTTAATCGGGTTTCCTTCCATTTCCAGCTATTTTTATTCCTTATATTTATATTTTTATTCCCTGGAGCCAAAAGGGCTCTGATTTCCCTCATGAGGTGCTTACAGCCCATAATAATTTATAGATCATAAATATTATTTATGTATTTATGATTAGACTTCATTTTTAATTTTCAATTTTCTTTAAATAAATAAACTGAATATCAAATACATGTAAACTTAATTTTAGAAATTTTATTTTAGCTTGTTTTATTTAAACATTTTATTCTTTATTTTAAATTACAATTATTAAATGTTCTTTTAAGCCATAACTTTCAGGGATTTATTCCATTGTTTCATGGACACTCCTTGCTCCAACCCCGGATTTCCCACACCAACATTTCCTGGCTCTGCTTCTCCTCACTCCCAGATTTTCCCCATTTTGGTGTTTTTTGGGATGCTCTCCTGGCTTTGTCCCTGCCCTTGTCCAGCCAGCAATTCCCAATTCCCAATCTCCCCTCTGGCAGTGGGAGCCATTGTCAAACAAACACCAGGAGAGAATCCTGGAATGGTTTGGGTTGGGAGGGACCTCAAACCCCACCCAGAGCCCCCCTGGATGGGCAGGGACCCCCAATGTCCCAGAGTGTCCAGCCTGGGACATTCCAGGGATCCAGGGGCAGCCACAGCTGCTCTGGGAATTCCAGCCCAGACAGGAATTCCCAGTTCCCAATCTCCCCTTTCCCAGTTCCCATCCATTCCCTGGGTGCTGTCCCCCCATCCCTGTCCCCAGCCCCTCCCCAGCTCTCCTGCAGCCCCTCCAGGCTCTGAGCTCTCCCTGGAGGGATGTTCTCCTCTCCAGGGAACATTCCCAGCTCTCCCAGCCCGCCTCCAGAGCAGCTCCAGCCCTGGCAGCAGCTCCATGGATTCCTCTGGAATCTCTCCAGCAGCTCCAGGTGCTCCCGGCGCTCAGCCTGAGCTGGAGCCGCTCTGCAGGTGAGCTCTCACCTGGGCACAGGGGCTGAATCCAGGCTGAGGGATCAGCCCAGGGCACAATTCCAGGTCAGGTCCGACACTCCCCGTCCTCCTCAGGACATTCCTGGACGTGCCCTCCTCCTCTGGAAGCCGAGCCTTGGCGTGGATGTCGCTGTTCGTTCTCTCAGTGCCAAAACCCCTCTGCTCCCTGCGGATCCCGGGGCTGATCCAGCCTCAGGAATGATGGGCATCGGCTCTGTTTGGTGTCCTTGGAGAAGGAAAACCCCTCCTGCACGCCCTGGTGCCACCAGAACAACCAGGTGTCTTTACTACCTCGCCAAAAGCGGGCAGAAAACGCTTTTCCCCATAAAATCCCACCACCGAGAGCCCATTTTATTTTCCCTTTTGGAATTCAGCTGCAGCCTGCGCCCCGGGGAAAGCATCACAGGCTGGAGCTGTGTGGGGATCGCTGCTCCTGTGGTCATTCCCTTTGTCCTTTTGTGTTGGAGTGTGTTAACAGCCTCCTGGCAGGGCTCTGATCCTCCCCAAATTCCATCGGAAATCGATGGAAGCTGCTCAGGGGGCGTCCGGGGTCACGCTCCCCGTCGTGGGAACAAGGAGGGAACGTTCGCTTCCTTCCAGCAGCTGGGAATGCTGCTTGCTCTCCGAGCCGGGGCTGTTCTGCACATGCAGCACTGCAGGTGCAGAGTAAATCGCTTTCAAAGGGTTGGAGAGGGGAAAATAGCTCGCACGGAGCTGGGAATAACTTGATTCCCATCTTTCCTGCTTGGTTGGAGCTGCTGCGTGTGCACATGGAGGGGTGGAGAGAGGGAGAGCTCCTTTTCCTTTCTGTAGGGTGCAAGGAATAGAGAAATTAATGGAATTTTTGAGGTTGATATCCCACACCAAGCATTTCCAAGCTGCCTTGGTGGAGAAGCTGTGACTGCTTCATCCCTGGAAGTGTTCCAGGCCAGGCTGGATGGAGTCTGGAGCACCCTGGGATGATGGAAGGTGTCCCTGCCCGTGGCAGGGGTGGGAATGGAGGGGCTTTACGGTCCTTCCTTCTAACCCAAACCATTCCAGAATTCTGTGAATTATTGAGAATAAACATGGTGAGGAGCAGCTGAGGGAGCTGGGCAGGGAATGGAGAATTCCTGAGGGAGCTGGGAAATGGGATGGAGAATCCCTGAGGAGCTGGGCAGGGAATGGAGAATCCCTGAGGGGCTGGGCAGGGAATGGAGAATCCCTGAGGAGCTGGGCAGGGGATGGAGAATCCCTGAGGAGCTGGGCAGGGAATGGAGAATCCCTGAGGAGCTGGGCAGGCTCATCCTGGAGCAGAGGAGGCTCAGGGCTCTCCGGGCTCTGCACAACTTTTTGTTCTTTCCAATGCGTTCATCAGCTGAAAATCCAATCCTACAAATATTTCTGTGTTTGCTGGGCTGTGCTTTGGGATTTGGAGGCAGAATCCCAGGATGTGTGAGGTTGGAAAAGCCCTTCAAGGGCAGAAGGGCACAGCCAGGGCAGCTCAGGGGCACAGCAGCAGGAATTCCCCATGGGAAGGGGCTCAGGAACTGGCAGTGCCCAGGGAGGGTTGGAATCCTCATCCCTGGGGGTGGCACTCAGAGCTCTGGGCACAGGGTGGGCATCGGGCACAGCTGGACTCGATGATCCCAAATTCTTTCCCAGCCTCAGTGATTCCATGTTTGAAACATTTTGCTGCATCAAGGAGGGAAAACAGCTTGGAAAACAGGGACGTTTCACATTTAGGGATAACTCAGGAGCTGAGTAACCCCCAAAGGAAAAATAACACGGGAGTTTCACATTTAAGGACAACTGAGGAGTTGAACAATTCCCAGAGGAAAAGTAACATGGAAAACACCGGAGTTTCACATTTAGGGATAACTCAGGAGTGAACAGCTCTGGCTCAGCGATGCGTCACCGCTGTCTCCGCTCTGCCCGCCGGGATGAAGCCGTTCCCATCCCTCTCCCAGATGTGGATTTATTCTTATCCCGCCTGCTCCGAACATCTGAACACAAAGGCAGCTAATTAACAAATGAAATCAGCAAACTGTGCAGGCCCAGCAGCTGGGAGGAGATGATCCAGCAAATCCCGCCCGGATCCTGCCGAGCTGTCGGTGTTGCCGTGACCCTCCCGGGGTCAGGGCAGGGTGACTATCCGTGTTTCCCACTCCCAGGCAGCTCCGTGCCTCTGGAATTCTGCACAGGGAGGGTTTTACAGCACTCCTCTGTGCCCTTCCACTCCACTGTCAGGATGCAATTCCCAGGGAATTCGGGTTAGACCCGTTTGGATCAGCTCAGGTTGAGTTTTCCGTTTGTTCCGGAGCTCTGGGATGTGTGAGGGGAATTCTTCCAATCCAGCATTTTCCATGCGTGGCCCACCTGGGTTTTGGGGAGTGTTTGGTTCAATTCAGAGATTAAAGACTGAGAAATTGGACCTGATGGTGGCACAAACCTCCATGGGAAACATCTTCCTGTAATTATTTTCAGGTTGATTAGGAGACTTTAACTGCCTGGCAGCACCCTGACTTCAGTTTGGTCCAAAGTGTGATTAATCTGCTGACTCCTCATAACTTCATCAACCCACAATGAAAACTTTGGGATTCTTTTTTTCCCCCTTTCTTGTAAAATGATGAGATTCATCTTGTTGGGCTTCCCAATGATTAAGTCTTCATAGGTTTGGTTTTGTGTGGTATTTGAAATTATTGAACCTGGAATGGTTTGGGATGGAAGGGACCTTAAATCCCATCCCATATTCCCATCCCACCCCTGCCATGGACAAGGTTGCTCCAAACCCTGTCCAACCTGGTTTTGGATATTTCCAGGGATCCAGGGTCTTCTCTGGGTGACCATTCCCAGCCCTTCCCTTCCCTCCCAGCCTTCCAAGCCCCTGGCTATTCCCGTGCTGCTGGGAAGGAACAGCCACCCCCACCATCCACGTTTTTAAAATCCGTTTAGAAAACTGGATATCAATTGGTGCCATTTCAATCAGAACTGTAGCCAGAATTCTGGAGAACTTCCATGAGCACCGTGATCAGGTTTAAACAACCTGGCTAAAGACAGGGAATTCTGGAGTTTCCCTGCAATCTCCCTGCAGAATCCCTTGTCCAAGCACCGTATTTTCCCTGCTTTTTCTCCTTTCCAGCTCTTGCATGCCCTGAGCAAAGCCCAGCCTTATGTCACACATTTGTGAGGACCTTCCCAACGCTGGGAATGTCCAGGGAAATCTCCCAACAATTGGGAGCATTCTTTGCTCTCCTGGTTGCGCTTCTGCTTTTGCTTTGCTGCAGCTGCCCGGATCTTTCCAGCGCTGCTGTTGGAAAAAAAAAAATCCATCAGGTCCTGCAGATGGGAATTTTCCATTAAGTGACCATTATGAAATGCTTTGGCAGAGGCTTTGCTGCAGTTCCATTCCCAGCTTGGATTTCTTGGAGCTTTCCTGATATTCCTATCAAAATCCATCCCTTGTCATGGCTCAGTGCTTGCTTGGAAGGGATTAGCTGGGGAGGGACTGGGGACAGGATGGAGGGACAGCACACAGGGGATGGCTTTGAACTGGAAAAGGGGAGATTTGGGTGGGATAGTGGGAATTGGGAATTCCTGGCTGGGCTGGAATTCCCAGAGCAGCTGTGGCTGCCCCTGGATCCCTGGCATTGTCCAAGGCCAGGTTGGACACTGGGGTTGGAGCAGCCTGGGATGGTGGGAGGGGTCCTTGCCCATGGGATGGGATGGACTTCAAGGTTCTCCCCACCAAAACCATTGGTTTCCAGGGATGGAGGGACAGGAGAAGAAGGAAGAGCTTCCCACTGCCAGAGAACCAGGATTGATGGGATATTGGGAAGGAATTCCTGGCTGGGAGGGAGTGGTCATTTGGAAATTGTGTATTTTTAACCAGTACTTAGGAAAAACATCCTTTGCTTTCCTTGTTTCTCCTTGTCCCATTTCTTTCCTTCCTCAACAAAATCATCCCTCCAAACAAAGCTCAGACAAACCCCCAGTCCAGGAATCTCCTTTTATTTCCTGATGGGATAAAGCCCAAATTAATGACTCTGGTCTCCTCATATTCCAAGGGCTATTGTATTTTTATTCCTCATGCCCCTGGATCCCAGGAAGTGTCCAAGGCCAGGCTGGACATTGGGGTTGGATAGTGGGATAGAGGGAGGTGTCCCTGCCCATGGCAGGCGTGGGAATGGATGAGATTTAAGATCCATCCCAAAGCATTCCATGTTTCCATGATCCAGCGTGGAATTTTTCCAAGAGAGCAGATTGGACAAGCAGGTGATGACATCACAGCTCCTGGAATCATGGAGTAATTCAGAATCATTTATCTCAAATGACTCCTGTCCAACCCCCTGCTCAAACCAGGGCCACCTTCAAGGTCAGATTCCTCAGGATTGTGTCCAGCCAAGCTTTGGATGTCTCCAAGTATCCCATGGCCCCTCTGGACTCTTGTCCAATTGGACACGGAATTTGTTTTCCTTGTACCCAGGAGAAATTTCTCTTGATGCAGCTTAGACCTCATGGACCTTTCCTCTGCCCCTCCAAGAAGTGTTTTTCATCTTCTCCAGAGCTTCCTGGCAGGAAATTGAAGACCAAANATTCCCCAGAGCAGCTGTGGCTGCCCTGGATCCCTGGCATTGTCCAAGGCCAGGTTGGACACTGGGGTTGGAGCAGCCTGGGATGGTGGGAGGGGTCCTTGCCCATGGGATGGGATGGACTTCAAGGTTCTCCCCACCAAAACCATTGGTTTCCAGGGATGGAGGGACAGGAGAAGAAGGAAGAGCTTCCCACTGCCAGAGAACCAGGATTGATGGGATATTGGGAAGGAATTCCTGGCTGGGAGGGAGTGGTCATTTGGAAATTGTGTATTTTTAACCAGTACTTAGGAAAAACATCCTTTGCTTTCCTTGTTTCTCCTTGTCCCATTTCTTTCCTTCCTCAACAAAATCATCCCTCCAAACAAAGCTCAGACAAACCCCCAGTCCAGGAATCTCCTTTTATTTCCTGATGGGATAAAGCCCAAATTAATGACTCTGGTCTCCTCATATTCCAAGGGCTATTGTATTTTTATTCCTCATGCCCCTGGATCCCAGGAAGTGTCCAAGGCCAGGCTGGACATTGGGGTTGGATAGTGGGATAGAGGGAGGTGTCCCTGCCCATGGCAGGCGTGGGAATGGATGAGATTTAAGGTCCATCCCAAAGCATTCCATGTTTCCATGATCCAGCGTGGAATTTTTCCAAGAGAGCAGATTGGACAAGCAGGTGATGACATCACAGCTCCTGGAATCATGGAGTAATTCAGAATCATTTATCTCAAATGACTCCTGTCCAACCCCCTGCTCAAACCAGGGCCACCTTCAAGGTCAGATTCCTCAGGATTGTGTCCAGCCAAGCTTTGGATGTCTCCAAGTATCCCATGGCCCCTCTGGACTCTTGTCCAATTGGACACGGAATTTGTTTTCCTTGTACCCAGGAGAAATTTCTCTTGATGCAGCTTAGACCTCATGGACCTTTCCTCTGCCCCTCCAAGAAGTGTTTTTCATCTTCTCCAGAGCTTCCTGGCAGGAAATTGAAGACCAAAATTCCATCTGCTCTTCATCCCATCTTCTCCTTTGTCTTCTCCAGGAGTCCCTGGTTGGCATTTGAAGACAGAAATTGGATTTTCCCTTCCTCCAACCCTCTCCAGGTTGGCCAGACCCAGCTCCCCCAGGATCTGCATGGCCTCCAGGCACCTTTGGTGGCCTCCCCTGCTCTGTTCCAGTTTATCCACGTCTGGAGCTGGACAGGGCACTCAGGAATTTGTCTCACGGGGTCAAAAAGGCATTTTTCCCTGGAAAGGGCTCTCCTGCTCTTGCAGGCAGGGATGGAGGTGCTTTCAGTCCTGCTTTCAGTCCTGGTTCCAGGTGTTAAGGGATTTCCTGTGCCTCATCTTGAGTAACCTCATGCAAATGAAGCTGAGCCCAGATTTGGACCTCTCGTGTCTTTTATCCAAGGATTCACCCTCATCCCAGGGCCAGAGGTTGGAAGAGCATCCCTGGACTCAGTGATGGAGCTCCTGGCCCCTTGTCTGCCATCCAGGGATGTGCTTTAATAGGGAGAACCAGGGAATCAATGTGGGAAGCGTTCTGTCCTCCATCAAAACTCAGGGAACAGGTGTTTGACCCTAAAAATTGCAGCGAGTTAATTTTGTCCTTATTTTCAACTTCAGGAGCAGAAGCCAGAATTTCTGAGCACTCTCAACCCTTTTTGAGCGCTGCCTTGATTTCAAATAACCTTTCCAACAAAACTGAAATCTCATTAGGAAATGCCATCCTAATTTGGAGCAGCAGAGACATAATTTGCTTCTGTGATCTTAAATTAAATGTTTTGGAGGGGAGGAGGAAGGTAGCATTTATTTAAAAACCTGTGCCCCATTTCGAGGTATTATCACTGGAATTGTTGGGAATTTTGGAACAGGTTTTGTTTCTAATTAATCAAGAGACTCTCCAGCTTCAGTCTTCTTATGCAAATAGGAATGGAGCAGCTCGAGATGAATTTTTACTCTTTAGATGAGTTTTCAGTCGTTAGGCTTTGTCTTTTTTTTTTTTTTTTTTCTGGAAATTGCTTTTCAACAGGGAATTTTCACATGTTCTGATCTATTTATTTTGTTAACAAAGTCCTTCCTTGAGAATTCCATGGATTGCCAAGCTTTGGAAGAGGCTGCTCAGGGAAGGGGTGGAGTCAGCACCGCTGGAGAAGTTCAGCCAGTTCTGGATGTGGATTAGTGGTGAACGTGGTTGTGGTTGGATTTGGAGATCTCAGGGGGCTTTTCCAACCTCAGCAATTCCGGGATTCTCCACCTTTGCAGTGGGATTTGAGGCTGCCTTTGACAGGTTCCTTCTGGTCACGTGAAGATTTGAGGACCTCGTTCTCCATTTCTCTGAAATTTGGCCTCCAATAAATGAACCAACGTTTTGATAATTACTCACCCCAGACTTTGCAAAAATAGGGTTAAATCTGGGGATAAGGGAATGATTAACCCCCATCCAAGGGGTTTTAAGGAATTTTAAGGGACAGGCAATGCTGGGAAGGGTCTGGAATGCTTGCACGCAAGGCTGAGCTGCACATGGAATGTTGTGTTCCTGTGTGCTTGGAGTCCAGGAGTCCAGCACAAGAAAAGCATGGAATTGTTAGAGAGGAGATCACAGAGATGCTCCGAGGGCTGGAGCTGCTCTGGAGGCAGGCTGGGAGAGCTGGGAATGTTCCCTGGAGAGGAGGAGAATCCAGGGAGAGCTCAGAGCCTGGAGGGGCTGCAGGAGAGCTGGGGAGGGGCTGGGGACAGGGATGGGGGGACAGCACCCAGGGAATGGCTTTGAGTTGGAAGAGGGGAGATCTGGGTGGGATATTGGGAAGGAATTCCTGGCTGGCAGGGCGTGGTCATTTGGAAATTGTGTATTTTTAACCAGTACTTAAGAAAAACATCCTTTGCTTTCCTTGTTTCTCCTTGTTCCATTTCTTTCCTTCCTCAACAAAATCATCCCTCCAAACAAAGCTCAGACAAACCCCCAGTCCAGGAATCTCCTTTTATTTCCTGATGGGATAAAGCCCAAATTAATGACTCTGGTCTCCTCATATTCCAAGGGCTATTGTATTTTTATTCCTTGTGGAAGCCAGTTCCTCATTGTGGGCATCTCATTTTCTTGGAGCTGCTGCAGTGGGAGCAATTATCCGATATCTGTATTTTAATCAAGAGAAATGTGTTCCAAAGCCCGGGATGAATTTACCTGCTGGAAGTTAAATGCCTGTAACTAAAAGCAGGGAATCTGCATTAAATTGCTGCCTTAAATTGCAGCTTTAAAAGCAAACAGCTGCGTGCACATGATCCATGGACTCCTGGATCCTGCCATTTGGATGCAAATCAGGCTGTCTATTTATTGCCAAAGCTTTATAATTTTGTGGAAAAGAGGGAGAAGAAACAAGGAGTAAAGCTGCGAACCAGACGAAACCGCGGTAATCACGGCACTATAATAGAAATATGATTGACATTAGCGTGAGCTTGGCTGTGCTGTTCTGCCTAAAAATGTGAGTTTGGAAGGAGACCCAGTCAGGGAGAAGGAAATCAATCCTAAACCTGACTTTTGCTGCAAAAATCCCTAAAATCTGGGGGGTTTTCGAGCTGCTTTGCCTCTATTTTACCCTCGAGGCGTGGCGGGAAATTCCCGGCGCCGCGCCATTGCCGAGCCGACCAAAGCCTGGCTTAAACTTGGGTTTTCCTCCCGATTTTTCCCCCAGATTTGGACGATCCCATCGTCACAGTGCACCAGAGCATCGGGGAGGCCAAGGAGCAGTTTTATTATGAGAAGACCGTGTTCCTCAGGTGCGTGGCCAACTCCAACCCGCCCGTGCGCTACAGCTGGCGCCGCGGCCAGGAGGTGCTGCTGCAGGGCTCCGACAAGGGAGTGGAGATCTACGAGCCCTTCTTTACCCAGGTAGGCCTAAAATTCGGGAATTTTTTCCCATCTTGAGGCTCTGCAGTGGGATCTGCCCACCTGGTTTGCGGGGTGGGATTTGGGGGCGGCCTGCAGAGGGTACCGCGTCACCCAAACACTTCTGGATGTTGTTCATGGATTTCCTGGTGGAAAAATGTGTTTGGATTTTGGTTGAAAATACGAATTATTAAATGGTGAGGGAGTGATGTCTATGGGAGGCCTTTTAATGTGATTTTTACTGGATCCTGCAAACTTCTGGTTTGATTCCTGTTTCCTCATCTGTCCCGACCCAACTCAGAAATTCTGCTCTTGGCCTAAATTACAGCCTTAAAATCTCTTCATGTAGATTAAATTTGAGGAAAAATTTCTTTATGGAAGAGGAAGGGGCTGCCCAGAAGAGGGGTGGAGTCTCCATCCCTGGAAGGGTTGAAAAACCACGTGGATGAGGACATGGATGAATGGAGAGCACAGTGGTGGCTGCTGGTTGGAGTTGATGATCTTGGAGGGCTTTTCCAACCTTAAAAATTCCACGATTCCAGACTCTATGAGAACTCCCCGTGTTGGTTTCTTATACTCCTTTTTTTCTGTCTCTTTAAATGCAAGGTTTCATTTCACAGTCCCCCCACTTAAAAATGTGGTGGTAAAAAAAGAAAATAAAACCTTTTCCGAAGTCTCCCTGCTCCCATTCCCAGCCCCCAAGGAATCCTGGCTCTGTCGGATAAGCTGAGCTTAATTTATCAGGTACACATGTGCACCGAGGAAGGATAAAAAAGGTGGCAAATCCCATTGTCTGTGGCCAAAAGTGTGGGATGGTGTTTGAAGGAAAAAAAAAAAAAAAGAGAGGGTGGAAAAAAAAAGCGGCAAAATTGGTTTGGAAAATCCCAAGGAATAACAGGGAAAGACAGAGGTGAAAACTGCCTGGTAATTTGGTGTTCAGAGCAGAAAGCAACTGCGACTTTCATAAATAATTTTCACTTAATGATTTGAGAGCACCTTCATTTGTGGCTTTTTATTGTACTTGACAGCTTTATATTGCTCCAACAGCTCCGTGTTTCCCGCAGAAACGTGGAGCCGGGAACCTTGCAGAGCCGGGAATTAAATCACAGAGCCGAGTTATTGGTGTCCTAAATGGAATGAGATTATTTTTAACTTAACATGAACGGACCCAGTTTAGCAAATCTGGGGCTTTGCTTGGACTCGAGTGTAAACTGGAGATTTGAAATGTTTTAATTAAAAAGGGAAAGTGGATTTTTTTTATGTTTTACATTCCGCTATGGAAGTGCTGAGGATTGCCTTCCCTGAAATCTAAGGATTCATCTACTAAAATGAGTCACATGAAATTAGACTTTTTCTTTTTTTTTTTTGAGGTTATTAACATTGCCCTTCCTAAAATCTCGGTGTGGGTTTAATTAATGAATAAATCAGATTGTCCTGGTGATATTCCAATCTTATCCATAACCTTTCTCCAGTTATTGGAGGGCAGCTGGAATTAGCGAGGCCTGGATCCGTGCAGGCAAGATCTGCTCTGTGTTTATGAGAGGAGAAGATGTAATTAAAGGTTCAAGAGTCATCAACATCTTCTACTTAATTAGTTCATTTCAAGGCAGGGATGCAAATAAGGAGAGCTGATGGGAAGAGGGACAGAGGGGATTTGGCTTCAGAGGATCAAGACTTGGGAATTTTGAGAGGGAATTTTTTTGTCGAGGGCTCTGAAGGCAGATTTTAATCTGGAATTGAAATGGAATGGAAAGGGGAAAAATTTTTCTGAGGGTTTTTTGCCCAAAAAAAAGAGGTTGATTGTTATTCCTGATGGTTTTTTGTGATTTCGGTAATCACAAAATCCTGGAATGCTTTGGGTGGGAAGGGACCATAAAGCTCATCCCATTCCAACCCAGGGACCCCTCCCACCATCCCAGGCTGCTCCAATCCTGCCCAGCCTGGCCTGGGACATTCCAGGGATCCAGGGGCAGCCCCAGCTGCTCTGGGAATTCCAGCCCAGAAAGGAATTCCCAATTCCCAATCTCCCCTCTGGCAGTTCCCATCCATTCCCTGGGTGCTGTCCCCCCATCCCTGTCCCCAGTCCCTCCCCAGCTCTCCTGCAGCCCCTCCAGGCTCTGAGCTCTCCCTGGATTCTCCTCCTCTCCAGGGAACATTCCCAGCTCTCCCAGCTTGCCTCCAGCCTCTGGAGCATCTCCATGGATTCCTCTGGATCACTCCAGCAGCTCCAGGTCCTGCTCTGTCCCAGAGCTGGAGCAGCTCTGCAGGTGGGGTCTCACCTGGGCACAGGGGCAGAATCCCTCCTTTCCCCTCTCCCATACTCTGGGATGATCCCAGAATCCAGTCAGCAATTAAATCACAGGAGACTCTTGGAGGACTGAGCAAATCCAAACAAATCCCTTAAATACGATCAGATTTTTCCAGCCACTCAGGGAACATCAGCCACTTATTCCAGCATCCATGGGGAGAGAAACGGAGCAGAACTGTCCATCCTTATCCATAAAAATGTTGGAAAAATGGACTTCCCAACTCCCAGATCTCGATGGAGATTTTTTCCCTGAGAGTTCGCGTCCTCCTCGTCGCTCATTGGAATTGGAATCAGGCTGAGCATGAGATTAAATTTGCTGTATTTACAATAATTATGCAATTAGACATAATTAGACTAATTATCCCAACCGATGAGGGAAATATATACATTTTTATAAATCTCTGCGAGCCGGGGACAGGATCCAGAATTCCATTGGGAGTTCAGCCCTGGAGCTAAGGAGGGAATGCTGGGATGAAGCTGCTGCGTGCTTCCAGGACTCAGTGCCTCTGGCAGCCTGGATCAGGCCCTTCCTTATTCCAGAGAAACCTCCTAAAGTGGGAATTTGATCCTTAGGAGCAGCTTTGCCAAGGCTTCGTTTTAATCCCATCATTTCCATGGGATTGGTTGTCCATAGGAACCACTTAAATCCCAATATTCCCAAAATCTCTCCAAAATTTCAAGGATTGTTCCTTTTCTTCCCTGTTCAGCTGTAGCTTCTTTTTCTGACTGATTTATTTTTTTCCCAGTTTTGTACATTCATTTTCTCGAACTTCCCTATTTTCCCTGATATTCCTGTGCAGTTTACTCACATCCATGTGCTCCTAAGGTTGTGGCATTCCCAGACCCTTCCCAGAGAAACCTCCTAACGGAGGAATTTGATCCTTAGGAGCAGCTTTGCCAAGGCTTCGTTTTAATCCCATCATTTCCATGGGATTGGTTGTCCATAGGAACCACTTAAATCCCAATATTCCCAAAATCTCTCCAAAATTTCAAGGAATTTTCCTTTTCTTTCCTGCTCCGCTGTATTTTTAATATGGATTTATTTTTTTCCCCAGTTCTGTACATTTATTTTCTCAAACTTCCTTATTTTTCCTAGACATTCCTGTGCAGTTTATCCACGTGATACCATCAAGAATAATTCCTAAGGCTGTGCCAATATTAAAGTTGTTCAGATTAATCTGGATAATAATAAATATTTTAAAATAATAAATATTTTACACTTTTTTCTTTTGGAACTTTGCAGGGGGATTCTCACATTTCCCATTTCCCACTTTTCTGCTGTCCGTGTTTGAAGGAATTTGACATTCCATGTCCTGTTCAACTCCATGGCTAAAAATAGAATCCAGCAGCTCCTCATTTTTAAAGGAAAACAGGAGGAGTTTTATACCTTGGGATTTTTTTATTCATGGAAGCTGTTCCTTAAAACAAATTACCCTGAAAAATTGGCAACTTGAAGGATTCCATCAAACCAATTCCCCTCTGGCTTTCCAGCGCTGATACTCCCTTTCTCCTTTGGAAATCCTCTGGGAGAGGATCTCGAAGCCTTGAGGTGGAACCCCTGGAAAAGCTGTTTCCATTTTGTAGAATTCCTTATGAACTCCAGGGTTTTTTTTATTTTGGCTCCTCCCTTCTGGATCAGTCAGTTGTGTTTTGTGGACGCGACATCAGGGGCAATCCCAAGAAACGCTCTTGGGAATGGAAGAGGATGGAAATCCCGGATCAATATCCAGTTTTCCTCTGCCTCTGTCCCTTCCTAAATTCCCCTCCTGTTTTTCCAGGGAGAAACAAAGATCCTGAAGCTGAAGAACCTGCGACCTCAGGACTACGCCAACTACAGCTGCATCGCCTCGGTGCGGAATGTCTGCAGCATCCCGGACAAGATGGTGTCCTTCCGCCTCTCCAACAAAACTGGTGAGTGGGATTGTCACTCCAGCCCCAAGCCCACTGAGGCTGCATTTCCAGGCCTGCAGCTTCTGGGTCTCTAAGGTTCTGCTTCTTCCTGATGTTTTGGGGTTTTTGAAGTTTGTTCTCACGGCTTGAACGTAAACATCGGGTTTTGGTTTCTGTGATGAAAGTTGTTTGGAATTCTTTCTGTGGGATTTTTGTTGATGTCCCTCTGGTCTGGCCAGTGTGGGTGAAGAGTTCTGTTGCTCACCGGTCACAGTGGCCTGGCCAAACTGTATGAAGGGGTCATTGGTTTTGGATAAGCAGAGTCAGGTTCACCTGTCCGAGCTGTTTTTGGAGAAATCCGTGTGGTGTTGTGGTTGGCCACAGGCACAGGGGAGCTCCAGCAGCACCTCCTGCCTGCCCCCTGCAGCTCTGCCAGGCAATCCTGGAATGCTTTGGCTGGGAAGAGCCTGGGAGTCCTTCTCATTCCAGCCCCTGCCATGGCAGGGACACCTTCCCTCATCCCAGGGGGATCCAAGCCCTGATGTCCAGCCTGGCCTGGGACATTCCAGGGATCCAGGGGCAGCCACAGCTGCTCTGGCAATTCCAGCCCATCCCTCCTCTCCTTCCCAGCCAGGAATTCCTGCCTGATATCCCATCTAAATCTACCCTCTTCCAGCTAAAAGCCATTCCCTTGATCTGGTCACTCCAGCCAGGAATTCCCAATTCCCAATCTCCCCTTTCCCAGTTCCCATCCATTCCCTGGGTGCTGTCCCCCCATCCCTGTCCCCAGTCCCTCCCCAGCTCTCCTGCAGCCCCTCCAGGCTCGGAGCTCTCCCTGGAGGGATGTTCTCCTCTCCAGGGAACATTCCCAGCTCTCCCAGAGCAGAGGGGCTCCATGGAGCAGCTCCATGACCTCTGGAATCCCTCCCACCATTCTTTGTCTTCCCTGTGCTGTTGAAACGTAAGAATTTTTATTCCACAAAAAATTTCGTGGGAAAACCCCAACCTTTTCCTACTCTGGCATTGATTTCAGGGATTGATTTGAACTTTTCTTACATTGACCTAAACATCAATTCCTTCATTGATTCCAACCAAAACGCTTCCCTTTGGATTTAATTGTTCCAAATGGAAATATCCACGGCATTGTTTAGAAATCCTTTTGTGGGAGGATCCCTAAGTCTTTAGGTAGAATCCCTGGGAAAGTTCTTTCTGTTTTGTGGAATTTCTTGTGAATTTATTCCATTTTTTGATCAGTCAGTTTTTTCTCTCCCTCTTGTTGTGGCTGTGACACCAGGGGTCATTCCCAAGAAAATGCACTCGGGAATGCTGGGGGAGGATGGAAATCCCAGATTTTACCTCTCCTAAAATTTCCATGTCCAGGATAAGCACAGGATGTGTCTGGAATGGTTTCTGAACCTCCCACTGAAGAGCCAAAGTGAGCTTGGATTTCTGACTAATCGGGAATTTCAGGGGAATGTGCTTTGGAAAACAATTCCACAGGAAGTGTGGAACATTTGGAGGATTCAGATTTAGGCCTGAATTTAGGTTAGGGTGGGTTAGGCCTTAATAATTTGTGTCTGAGGCCCTGAAGTCAGGGAGAAAAGGAACACAAAATTAAAATGCTGAGTGTGGCTGGGATCTACAAGGAATTTTATTTGCATTTCCATATTTCCCATCATTCCTGTCCTCAGGGCTTTATTCCAAGGAGTTGCCTCCAGCCTTTTTGGAATTGCCCACTGCTCTCCACAACCCTTGAAATGCAGTTCCTCCAGGAATTATGGTCTGTTCTGAAGATATCTGGGAAAATTACTTGGAAGACCTTAATTTACACTCCCATTGATTTTTCCAGGGGAAAAAAACAAAACAAACCATCCTGAAGTGAGGTTTGTCCCTCGTGAGCAGCTCTGGTTTCGTGGCAGGAGAAGCTTTTCCATGGGAGGTGGGGTTGGGAGTTGGGAGCAGCTCCTGACCCTCAGCCACCTTCAGCCATGGCAAGAGTGGGAATTTTTCCCACTCCCATTTTTCCTTGGAATAACTTTGCTGTAGGAGCCAGCACAGTCTCAGTTTGTGTTGAGCCTCATCTTCAAAAAAAAAATAAAAATTGATGTTCCAGCACTTGGGGAACACCAAACTCTCGTTTCCTGAGTCTAGGGTGGGAGATCCTGGGGCAATTTTGCCAAAAGAAGGGATCATTCCCACCTTACCCGTGCCATGGTTATCTGGGAGAAAATTGTCTTTTCTGGAGTAATTTCCCAAGTAAACAAGTCTGGAAAATCACAGGGATTTCCCACTTTTCCACAAGGAATTTGATCATGACCATCAAGGGTAGGATTAGATGTGAAAAGTGATTAATGCAGGAGCTCATTAAGGGCAGGGACTGAGGTGGGGGTGACCCTAAACCAAAACTTTGCTGATTTAATAAAACTTCACCTCACAGCAGTTCTTCAGTCCAACTTCACCTGGTGTAAACTCCGGAGAAATTAGAGAAATTGTAAATCCAGAGGAATCCAGGATAAATCCAAAGTAATGAAAATCAGAGCCTGGAGCTGAAGCTGTTCCAGCCCTGTGCTGTCCACTGGTTTTAACTGGGAGCTGCAGGGATGGGATGGATTGGACCTTAAACACCACCCAGTGCCCCCCTGGATGGGCAGGGACCCCTCCCACCATCCCAGGGTGTCCAACCCCAGTGTCCAGCCTGGCCTGGGACATTCCAGGGATCCAGGGGCAGCCACAGCTGCTCTGGGAATCCCAGCCCAGACAGGAATTCCCAATTCCCAATCTCCCCTCTGGCAGTTCCCATCCATCCCCTGGGTGCTGTCCCCCCATCCCTGTCCCCAGTCCCTCCCCAGCTCTCCTGGAGCCCCTCCAGGCTCTGAGCTCTCCCTGGAGCCTCCTCCTCTCCAGGGAACATTCCCAGCTCTCCCAGCTTGCCTCCAGCCCCTGGAGCAGCTCCATGGATTCCTCTGGATCGCTCCAGCAAATCCACAACTTTCTTGCACTGACGATTCCAGCGCTGGAATTTCCCAGGTGGAGTCTCCAGGGACAGAACAGAGGGGTCAATCCCCTGCCCTGTGCTCCCCTGGATCCTCAGCCCACTCCTCCAACACTGTGGCCTCACTTTTCAGACAGAAAGATTCCTTTGTTCCAGCACAGACCAGTTTAAGGAACAAATCCAGCCCCAGCAGCCGAGGTGGCTGCTGGAAATGGAGCAGCTGAGGCCACCCCAGCGGGGTCACCGTGCTCAGGTGATGAGTCAAAGCAATGACTCAAAGCACAAGGTAGAGGCTGATTGCTGGGATTGATTTTGTGTCCAAAGGCAGCCATTCATCTGCAAATTTCTTACCTCAATAGATCAAAATTTGAAGGGAAGTGCCCCCATGGCTTGGGTTGGGGAAATGGGATGGGATTTAGGGCCCCATCCATCCCAAACCATTCCATGATCCCGGGGTTCCATCCCCATCCCTCTGCCTGGACCTGGGCTGTGCCTTGCTCGGGTTTCTCTGGACAGCAGCAAATCCCTCCTCCTGTAGGAACCCCTGGATCTGCTGTTCCCAGCCCGCTCCTCTGAGTGTCAAAGAGGAATTATTGACAGCTGATGGTGCCACCAGTTTCCATGGGAGGCACTAAAAAAAGGGAATTTCAGCCCCAGCTCCCGTTGAATGGCACATGGAACACTCCGAGCTAAGAATAACCTGAATGGAGCCTTTCAAGAGCGTTCATTGTTTCAAAATGCCAGGGAAAAAGCAGGATATTTACCCAGAAAACCACGGGAATTCTGGGCTCCTTAGAATAGTTCTTGTAATATGATTGAGGGAAAGCAAATCAGGCTTTTCTCTCGCTCCACAAAGCAGCTTGGGTGGCACTGATTCATTTGGAAATGATATCACTCTGTCTATTAGCAGCCAGTTTAGTGCAGGTGATCATTAATCCATAAATTAAGGCTGAGTTTTGGCAGCTTCCAGGATAAAATAAACCAGCCCAGGAACTTTTCCCCAGCAAGATGAGTCTTTCAATCCGTGATTTTTCAGCTGCCTGCCACAGCTCATTGAAATCACAGCTGAAGCTGCTGCTCTGTCTGGGGCACGTGGTGGGAGACAAATTAAAAAAGGCTTAATTCACTTTTAATCCCTCGATTAGGCTGAGGGCTGTCATGATAAACTTGCTTTGTTTCCCATCAGTCAGACAAGGCACTGCAAAGGGAATTAGGGAAGGTGGGAGAAATATTCCTCTTCAGGTTTCCTGGTGATCCTGGGGGGAGGTGGCTGGGATCAGCATGGAAGGGGCTGGGAATGCTGAGGATGCTCCGAGCTGAGCACTGCAGGGGAGGATTTTATGGAATCCCAGAATGGTTTGAGCTGGAAGGACCTTAAATCCCATTCTCGTTCCCATTCCATGGCAGGGACACTTCCCATTGTCCCAGGGTGTCCAACCCCAGTGTCCAACCTGGCCAGGGACATTCCAGGGATCCAGGGGCAGCCACAGCTTTTCCAGGATAATTCTTAAGCAAAAAGAAATAATAGAAAATAGAGCTGGAAAGGATCCCATGGGATCCCCCAATCCTGTTCCTCATTAGGTCTAAACCAACCCCGTTATCCTGGCTGGTTTTGACTCCCTGCAGGGCTGGCAGGGAATCTGGTCCTGGCATGGGATGAGGAATCATCCTCTTCCCCTTTGCAGTGGGATTTTCCATGTTGGAATGTGGGTGTCTCATCTCAGGAATGACTGAGGGAGCTGGGCAGGGGCTGGAGAATCCCTGAGGGGCTGGGCAGGGAATGGAGAATCCCTGAGGGGCTGGGCAGGGAATGGAGAATCCCTGAGGGGCTGGGCAGGGAATGGAGAATCCCTGAGGGGCTGGGCAGGGAATGGAGAATCCCTGAGGGGCTGGGCAGGGAATGGAGAATCCCTGAGGGGCTGGGCAGGGAATGGAGAATCCCTGAGGGGCTGGGCAGGGAATGGAGAATCCCTGAGGGGCTGGGCAGGGAATGGAGAATCCCTGAGGGGCTGGGCAGGGAATGGAGAATCCCTGAGGGGCTGGGCAGGGAATGGAGAATCCCTGAGGGGCTGGGCAGGGAATGGAGAATCCCTGAGGGGCTGGGCAGGGAATGGAGAATCCCTGAGGGGCTGGGCAGGGAATGGAGAATCCCTGAGGGGCTGGGCAGGGAATGGAGAATCCCTGAGGGGCTGGGCAGGGAATGGAGAATCCCTGAGGGGCTGGGCAGGGAATGGAGAATCCCTGAGGGGCTGGGCAGGGAATGGAGAATCCCTGAGGGGCTGGGCAGGGAATGGAGAATCCCTGAGGGGCTGGGCAGGGAATGGAGAATCCCTGAGGGGCTGGGCAGGGAATGGAGAATCCCTGAGGGGCTGGGCAGGGGATGGAGAATCCCTGAGGAGCTGGGCAGGGAATGGAGAATCCCTGAGGGGCTGGGCAGGGAATGGAGAATCCCTGAGGGGCTGGGCAGGCTCATCCTGGAGCAGAGGAGGCTCAGGGCTCTCCTGGCTCTGCACAGCTCCTGCCAGGAGGGCACAGCCAGGGGGGTTTTATTTTCTGTATAAAACTCTCCAGGATCAGAGGAAATGGCCCCAGGTGTCACCAGGGGAGGCTCAGGTTGAATATTGGAAAAATTCCTTCATGGAATCGTTCCTCAGCTCTGGCACAGCTGCCCAGGGCAGGGATGGAGTCCCTTGTTTTAAATCCCTTATTTTAAATCCCTGTGGATGTGGCACTTGGGGACACAGCCAGTGTGTCCTTGGCTTTTCTGGGAATGGTTGGACTCGATGTCTTTGCGGTGTTTTCCCATCCTAACCATCCCAGGATTGAATAAAGAACATTTCCTGCATTCCCTGGGGGTCACATCACCCCCCTGCCCCCAGGCCCTGGTGATGTCCTTGGAGAATTCCCTCAATCCTGAGGGAGAGCAGTGCCCTCCACATTCCCAACCCCACAAACCCCGGCTCCAACCAGAGCTGCTTCCCCGAATTCCCAACAAATTCCCTTTTAGTGCATCCCTGGATCCCAGCTCCCTTTTCCTGATCACCTTGCTGGTGTTGGTTCCTGCCCAGCCTGGGGGTCCCTCCTTGGCCCCTCCTCATTAGCCACTCATCCCTAATCCACTAATTAGCACGTGGAGCTGCAGCAGGGCTGGGCTGAGGATTTTGGAGCTGTTCAGGCAGAGCTGCACTCGGGGAATTGAGGGACAACTCATCCCTTCTATTTCTGGAAAGCTGGAATTGTGCTCTAGGGGCTCTTAGACCACAACCTCGGCTCGCAGGCCTGACTTTGACGTGGCTGGGATGGATTTAATCCCACGTGGATCTAAATTTAGCAGGGAAGGGACAATTCCACGATGGATTTAAGCTGCCAGGGGGAGGATCCTGGGTCAAATCCCCACGCAATGAATCCCTCCAGTGTGGGAGCTGGGAGCTTTTGTAACCTCTCCTGAGCCAAACCAGTGAGGAAAAAAAAGCCAAGATCCTCCTCTTTTCCTCCTGCTGGAATTCTCAATGGGAAAGGCAGCACGGAGACATCAAAGTGCTGGAAAAGAGAGAGGAAAACCCCAGGAAAAAAGGGGTGTGTGACACCTCCTGGACAGGCTGCCCTGGGCAGGGCAGGGGCTGGAGCAGGGGCTGTGCTCTCCTGCCATGGGTATTTCTCAGTGCCCTGTGTCTGTGTGCCCAGGGCTCCCTGCACACAGCCTGGGCAGGGCAGGGGCTGGAGCAGGGGCTGTGCTCTCCTGCCATGGGTATTTCTCAGTGCCCTGTGTCTGTGTGCCCAGGGCTCCCTGCACACAGCCTGGGCAGGGCAGGGGCTGGAGCAGGGGCTGTGCTCTCCTGCCATGGGTATTTCTCAGTGCCCTGTGTCTGTGTGCCCAGGGCTCCCTGCACACAGCCTGGGCAGGGCAGGGGCTGGAGCAGGGGCTGTGCTCTCCTGCCATGGGTATTTCTCAGTGCCCTGTGTCTGTGTGCCCAGGGCTCCCTGCACACAGCCTGGGCAGGGCCAGAGCCCGGCCGGGCACCCCCAGGCTGAGCCCCACCATGGGCACAGCATGGAGCCCGGCCACGAGGCCCCACACTGGCAGCAGTGCTGGGCCAGCAGCACTTGGGCCTTCAGTGGCCACTGCCAGCCCCAGCCCAGGCAGCTCCAGCCTCCTGGGCTTTCTCTGTGCCCTTGGCCCTGGCCTTGCTGCCTGCCCTGCCATTGCTCGGGGCTCTCCTGGGTGCCCAGCTGCAGCAGGAATTGTTTTGTGTGCCTGCCCTGTGCAGAGAGCTCAGCAGCACTGCCTGGGACACCCAGAGCTGCCCCTGAGCCAGCACACAGCCTGGGACGTGGGCAAGAGCACACTGAGGCATCTCATGCAGATCTGAGTCATCAAAGCTGTGGCCCCTGGCTTGGAAAGCAGAGGGATTCTGGAAAAGTTGGAGGAGAGGGAGGAAAAAGGCTGCTGAGGGTAGAAAGGAGCACAAAGAATGGGACAGGGATACCTGGATTGGCTTGTGTGGATATATGGGAATATATAAACACTGAGCTCAGCTGAAAACCCTCCATCAGTATGATTTATAGTTATATTTATTTATAGTTTTCAATTTTAAGGAAAGGTTCATCCCCAGAGGGTGGGATAAGCACTGGAACAGCTCCCAGGGAATGGGCACAGAGCTCCAGGGATGCCCAGGGTGGGATTGCTGGGGGTCTGGGCAGGGCCAGGGGTTGGATTCCATGATCCTTGTGGATCTTTCCCACTCAGGATATTCCAATTCCCAATTCCCACATAATCCCATCCTTTATTTCTCCCCTGTCACTCCCCTCTCTGCTCCCTGAACTGCAGAGTTTTCCATTTTTGACAGGGTGCCCAGACAAAAAGATCTTGCTCTTGCCTCCACTTTAAGCCTCTTTATTGCAGGGGCAGGCTCAGGGCAGAGTGAAAAATAGGATTTTTTTTCCTTTTTAATCCCTGACAGGAGCAGTGGCTGCTCAGGGACCCCAGTGGGAGGTTCAGGGACACACACAGGGGTGGCTGGGGGAGCCCCCCCTTGGCCCTGAACAGCTCCAGGTATTTTTCCAGCTGGAAATGGCTCCTGTGTGCCAGGGAAAACCCTAAATCCTGCCTGTGACAGGAGGGATTGGAGTTAGACCATCTCTGAGGTCTCTTCCAACCCAAACCATTCCATGAGGAGCCATTCCATGAGGATCCTAAAGCACTTGCAGTGCTTAAAGCTGCTCTGGGAATATTTCACCTCAGTTATGCCATGTGTCAAGTCAGAAATAAATTTGGGATTTGAGAAGCTTCTCTTTATTTCTTCTTGACCTGGAGGTGCTGGAAATTTAAAGGCAGTGAAGAAGAGATGGGAGAAAAGGGAGAGTAAGTAAAAAAAAATGTCAAAAAGAGTAAATCAAAAAGAAAGCTGAGATGTAAGATAAATACGTTTTGTTTGCCTAAACACAAAGTTTTTAGAACTGGAACTGTTCTAGAACTCTGGAGTTGTTTAGCTGGAGAATTTCCTCCTCTTTTCACATGGGGTGCAACTTCTCTGTAGCAGCAGAGGATGAACAGAGAAAAATATAAAAGGGATTTTCATTGCTTGTTAAAGAGTTTATTTTCTTTTATTATTCCCTGGGTTTATTTTTTGTAGGGGCAATTTGTGCTTTTTGAAGGCCTGATGATGACAACAAAGGACCTGTCCTATTGCAGGGTGGACAATAAAAAATTTTCTTTTTGCCCTGTAAAACAACAGTTAAAATAAATAAATAATTAGAAAAAATATGACAGGGAATGGAGCTGAAGGAGGGGAGATTTAGGTCGGATTTGTGGGAAGGAATTGGAGGAGGGGCTGGGCTGGATCCATGGAAGTGTCCAAGGTTGGGGCTGGGATGATGGGAGGTGTCCCTGCCACGGCAGGGGTGGGATTTGAGGTCTCTCCCAATCCCATCCTGGGATTTTCTGATTCCAGCTCAAAAGCTGTGACTCCCAATCCACTCCTGCTTGAACTTTCTGGAGTAAATATCACAGGGATGCAGCTCCAGCCTGGCAGGGAGCTCAGCCCTCTCTCCCTGCCTGGAAAAAGGGACCGTGCCTCGTTAGGAATATTGGCTCTGTGCTCCTGCAAGAAACGCTGGCTGTAAATGAAATGGGTGCACACACAGCAATGGATATAAAAATATAATTCAATTATGTTCTATTACTTCGGTTCTGCCTTTCAAATAATGCCCCAAACTGGAGGAAATAATGTCCTTTCATTTCTATTCATCACAGCTGAGAGCCTTGTCAAGGACATGACTTGCTGCCTGTACTTTGATATTGCTATTAAATTATTGGGTTTCTTCTGCATTTCCAGTAATCCCTAAAGCCAATTGTGACATTTCCTCAATTCCATACATCCAGCCTAAATACCTCTATTTGTCTCACTGTAATTATGACACGTTGGCAGTGGATTTTTTCGGGCTGCTCCAAGAATGACAGATGGATTTTCCTTCCCAGTGCCATTCCAGCCTCAGCTCCCTGCCCCAGGCAGCAGCAGGGACTCCACCCCTTCGAATTCCCCCAACATCTTCATCAGATCCTTGACTAAATCCCAAAATGGTTTGGGATGGGACCTTTGGGATTATCCCATGGCAATCCCTGCAGGGCAGGGATGCTTTCCACTGGATCAGGGAGCTCCAAACCCAATCCAACCTGGAACATTCCCAGGATGGAGCACCCACAGCTCCTCTGGTCCAAAATGCTTGGCCTTAATTAGGCTGCTCTAATTAAGAGTGTTAATGATGATTTAAAGAGTGCTGGGTTTGTGCTCAGTCTGAGAAAGTCTGGCCCTGGTCATTAATCCAGGCCAGGGTGAGTTTCCTTTATGGGAATGGTTTAGGATTATCCCATGGCACTCCCTGCAGGGCAGGGACACCTTCCACTGGATCAGGGAGCTCCAAACCCAATCCAACCTGGAACATTCCAGGATGGAGCACCCAGAACTACTCTGGTCCAAGTGTTGGGCAACCTGCTGTAAGTAAGAGTGTTAATGATGATTTAAAGAGTGCTGGGTCTGTGCTCAGCCTGAAATCTTGGCCCCAGTCATCAATCCCAGGGTGAGTTTCCTTTATGGAAATGGTTTAGGATTATCCCATTGCAGAGCAGGGACACCTTCCACTCTCCCAGGCTGCTCCAAACCCAATCCAACCTGGAACATTCCAGGATGGAGCACCCAGAACTACTCTGGTCCAAGTGTTGGGCAACCTGCTGTAAGTAAGAGTGTTAATGATGATTTAAAGAGTGCTGGGTTAGTGCTCAGTCTGAAGTCTGGCCCCAGTCATCAATCCCAAGGTGAGTTTCCTTTATGGGAATGGTTTAGGATTATCCCATTGCAGAGCAGGGACACCTTCCACTCTCCCAGGCTGCTCCAAACCCAATCCAACCTGGAACATTCCAGGATGGAGCACCCACAGCTCCTCTGGCCCAGGTGCTGGGCAGCCTGCTGTAATTAAGAGTGTTAATGATGATTTAAAGAGTGCAGGGTCTGTGCTCAGCCTGAAATCTTGGCCCCAGTCATCAATCCAGGCCAGGGTGAGTTTCCTGCTGGTTTAGGATTATCCCATTGCAGAGCAGGGACACCTTCCACTCTCCCAGGCTGCTCCAAACCCAATCCAACCTGGAACATTCCAGGATGGAGCACCCACAGCTCCTCTGGCCCAGGTGCTGGGCAGCCTGCTGTAATTAAGAGAGTTAATGATGATTTAAAGAGTGCTGGGTCTGTGCTCAGCCTGAAATCTTGGCCCCAGTCATCAATCCCAGGGTGAGTTTCCTGCTGCTTTAGCTCTTTGTGAGCACTGGGCAATGTCACAGCCATTAATTATTCATTTCCTAATCAATCTCCATCCACCTGCCACCGGTGCCAGGCTTGCCTTTAACACAAGGCCACAAAAATGGGATGTAATTCCCATTTCAATCCCTGGGAGTGCCTGGATTGTCCCTTGTGACCCGCCAGAATTCCAAGGGCACTTTGTCACCTGTCGGAGAAGACGAAACAAAAAAAATCTTTATAAATATGATTGCCTGGCAAAAGATTTTGAGAATGTAAAAACTATAGGCAAGATTGAAATGAAAGCAAGTTTTGACATACCAAGTTTTAGTTATTGAACAACTGGGAAACAATGGTATGGCTGGCTGAGGGTAATCTCTAATTAACTGAACAATCCCCTCTGCTTGCAGAGGGGTCCAAAAGTCAGAGCAGACCCCACCAGCGTGGCAGAAAAGGTCCAAAGAGCAGATTTTAAAGTTTAAAATGTAACACAGTGTGGTAAGGCTGTATGAAAGTGCTATAAGATTTGTGTCTTGTACTAAATTAGTGAAAATTAGAATATTCAGCACAGAAGAAGATTTATTTTATTGTAATGGGAAATTCTCTCTCTCTCTCTCTCTTTCCTCACTCTCTTTCAAACCTGCTCTGAGTTGTGCTGGCAGCTCCAGGCAAGGCCTTTGCACCTAACAATAAAAATAATAATAAAAATAATAATAATTACAATAATAATAATAACAATAATTACAATAATGACAATAGCAATAATAATAACAATAACAATAATGACGTTAATGACAATAACAGAAACAATAATAATAGTAATAATGATAACAATAATAACA
>VXBS01006424.1:41021-81405 GCA_013400255.1 Sitta europaea | reverse complement strand
TCCATCCATCCATCCATCCATCCATCCATCCATCCATCCATCCATCATCCATTCATCCATCCATTCCTAGCTTCCTCTGAATTCCCAGAGAAGCTGGGGCTGTCCCTGGATCCCTGGCAGTGTCCCAGGCCAGGTTGGACACTGGGGCTTGGATCACCATGGGACAATGGAGGTGTCCCTGCCCATGGAATGGGTGGAATGAGATGGGATTTAAGATCTTTTCCACCCCAACCATTCCCTGACTCTGTGATTCCTGTCATTCTGCAGCATCCCCTTCCATCAAGCTCCTCGTGGACGACCCCATCGTGGTGAACCCTGGAGAAGCCATCACCTTGGTGTGCGTGACCACTGGGGGGGAGCCGGCGCCCAGCCTGACATGGGTGAGGTCTGCGGGGGCCCTGCCCGACAAGAGCGTGCTGAACGGGGGCACGCTGACCATCCCCGCCATCGCCGCCGAGGATTCCGGCTCCTACAGCTGCATCGCCAACAACAACGTCGGCAACCCCGCCAAGAAGTCCACCAACATCATCGTAAGAGGTGAGCTCAGCTGGGAAACCGTGGGCTTTTCTCCTGGAAGGTTATTCCAGTGCTAATCTAGTGGGACGGCGACATTCAGGGTTCAATGTTCAATGTTCCATGTTCAAAATTCAATATTCAGAGTTCAGCATTCAGTGTTCATTGTTCAGCATTCAATGTTCAATGTTCAGCATTCAATGTTCAACGTTCAACATTCAATGTTCAATGTTCAACATTCAGCAATGTTCAACTTTCAGCATTCAACGTTTGATGTTCAACATTCGATGTTCAAAGTTCATTGTTCAACATTCAACAATCAATGTCCAACATTCAGCAATGCTCAACGTTCATTGTTCAACATTTAGCAATGTTCAATGTTCAAAGTTCATTGTTCAATGTTCAACATTCAATGTTCAGCATTCATTATTCAACGTTCAATGTTCAACATTCAACATTCAGCATTCAATGTTCACTTTTAAATGTTCATTGTTCAGCGTTCAATGTTCAACGTTCAGTGTTCAACATTCAACATTCAACATTCAGCATTCAATGTTCAATGTTCACTTTTAAACTTTCATTGTTCAATGTTCAACATTCAGTGTTCAGCATTCATTATTCAACGTTCAATGTTCAACATTCAGCATTCAATGTTCAATGTTCACTTTTAAACATTCATTGCTCAACATTCATTGCTCAACATTCAGTGTTCAGCATTCATTGTTCAATGCTCAATGTTCAATATTCACTTTTCAACATTCAGGATTCAGTGTTCAATGTTCACTTTTAAACATTCATTGTCCAACATTCAGTGTTCAATTTTCACTTTTGAGCGTTCAATGTTCAACGTTCAATATTCAATGTTCAATAGTCACTTTTCAACATTCAGCATTCAATGTCCAATGTTCACTTTTCAATGTTCAATGTTCACTTTTCAACGTTCAGCATTCAATGTTCAAAGTTTAACATTCAACAATCAATGTTCAGTGTTAAACATTTAACGTTCAATGCTCAGCGTTCAGAGTCCAGTGTTCCATGTTCAACGTTCAATGTTCAACATTCAACATTCAGCATTCAATGTTCAGCATTCAATGTTCAATGTTCACTTTTCAATGTTCAATGTTCACTTTTCAATGTTCAATGTTCACTTTTCAATGTTCAATGTTCACTTTTCAATGTTCAATGTTCACTTTTCAATGTTCAATGTTCACTTTTCAATGTTCAATGTTCACTTTTCAATGTTCAATGTTCACTTTTCAATGTTCAATGTTCACTTTTCAATGTTCAATGTTCACTTTTCAATGTTCAATGTTCACTTTTCAATGTTCAATGTTCACTTTTCAATGTTCAATGTTCACTTTTCAATGTTCAATGTTCACTTTTCAATGTTCAATGTTCAGTTTTCATTGTTCAAGGTTCAACACTCAACATTCAATGTTCAATGTTCAGTTTTCATTGTTCAAGGTTCAACACTCAACATTCAATGTTCAACATTCAATTTTCACTGTTTAATGTTCAGCATTCAAGGTTCAAGGTTCAAGGTTCAACCCTGGGGGTCTCCCCTGTTTCCAAAGGGTCCTGGTTGGATTAAATCGTGAGGGTCTCTTTCAGCCTTGATGAGCCTCTCATTCCAGGGTTTCTGGTCATTCCCAAGCAGCTATGGGATGGATCAGTGGTGGTTTCCAAGACTTCTTGTGCTGGGATGGAAGGCCTGAGGTGGCCAAGGGTGCTGGGAGCTGCAGCAGCTTCTCCGTGCAGAGTGGAGAGGAATTGGTTTGTTCATCCTGGAGGGGGCTGAGGGGAGACCTCAGTGTGATCTTCAGCAGCTTCCTGAGGAGCAGCTCTGAGTTCTGGTGCCTGGGACAGGGGCAGGAGCCAGGGCAGGGCTGGAGCTGGGCCAGGGAGGGTCAGGCTGGAGGTCAGGCAAGGTTCCAGCATTCCAGAGGAATGCCCAGGGAATGGGAATGGGCACGGCCCCGAGGCTGCCAGAGCTCCAGGAGCCTTTGGACACTGCTCCAGGGAGGAGCTGGGATTGTTGGGGGGTCTGGGCAGGGACGTGGGTTGGCCTGGATGATCCTTGTGGGTCCCTTCCAACCCATTCCACAATTCTATGAAACGATCTCCAAAGGCCTTGGATGCATCCTGAGCTCCTGGAGTTTCCATCACCTCCTCCACCTCTTGCTCCCTCCTTCCCTGAAGCTGTTCCTGAAATTAAAGCTGGCAATGTCCTCCCTGGTGGGGAGCTTTGGATTGATCCCTGGGCTTTAATTCCAGGAAATACCAGGAAAAGCGCCTGCCCAAGGTGGAAATCAAAGGGGAGGGCTTGCACCACGATTGCCCCCAGCTGGAGGGAACCTCTCCCTGCTCGGTTATTCCCTTCTGGAAAATCCCTGGGACACAGGCAGTTGGTTTGGATTGGCATCCTCAGGGAGGATTCACCTCCCTGAACTCCATCCAAAGCTCCTTTTCCACAATTTAATCTGGGAATGGTGGTGAGACGGAGACTCCAAGCTATAGGAACTTGAAAATATATCCTGGGATTAATCAGACTCAGGAGAAAGTGATGGATAAAGAGCCAATGTGGGAATATTTCATGGAAGCCACACCCCCTGCTCACTTCTTGTTCCCTCTCCAGCAGGATGAGGAATCAGGAGCTGTTTCTGTGCTGGGGGTCAGGGAGGGACCTTTGGATCAGCCCGGAGTGGGCACGGATTTATTTGGAACGCTGTGTTTGAATTTGAATTGCTGACATTGGGCTCTGAGGTTCTGTTGGCATTCCTCGGCTCAGGAACATGAATTTGTTGTGATTTACGTGGGGAAGGGGAATTGGGAGCAGAGAACAGCTTGGAGTGAGGAAAAGGAGAGGAGGAACTCGGTGTGGAAAGAAACCTCAACGTTTTAATTGACCCAGCAGCCGGCCCTGAGGAAAAGCCACATCCCTAAATCCCTGCAGACACAAATTCCATGAGTCATGGCACCATAATGAAAATAATAATAATAACACTATCCCCTCACATTTTTATTTATAGAATACAATGCCTGGGAGCTGCAAGATGTTGAACAAAGTCTCATTAAAACACTCGAGGTGTTTTTATTTCCTCTTCCCTCTCAGCTCTGTGGCGCTGTTAATGCTGAGAAGGGACCACAACGAGAAGAACCCATTAAATAAATGAAGCTCAGCTCCTTCCTAGCCCCACTTTTATTATTTCCCCCCTATTATTTCTGTAAAATGGGAAAAAAAAACTTTCCTTCAGAAGGAAAAAAACCTCCATTCCCGTCCTGGATTTATCTTAGCTGGAAGTGATGCTGAGTTGAGGAGTGAAACATGAGAGGAAAGCAGAGCTCGGGTGGGCTTTGTGTTTATTTCTCAGCATTTTGCCTCATTTCTCTCTCACTTTGGCTCATTTTGCTGTTGTGGGTCAGGATTTTCACACAGCAGCTGAGGAGAGGAGAGAATTCGCTGGAAATAGAAACATCCAAGCCAGGCAGGAGAAGTGTTTGGTAAATCCTGTGTCCCAGGATTCAGCAACAATCCCCCAATCCCACCCAGGAATGAAGGTTTGGTTCCCCCAAAGCACCAGCAGGGCTCTGGGGAAATATTTTCCCTTGACATTTCTCTTGATTTCAGCGTCTTTATCCCAGTGTGCCTTTGTTGTCTCTGCTTTGTTCCATGAATGGAGCATCTCTGGGAATTTTTTCCTGGATGTTTTCTGATTTTTGTGGCTGCTGGCCACCCACAGCTGGCTTCAGAGGTGGAGAGGAAGGTGTGGATGTGTTGGAGGAGCTGCTGCAGGGCTGGAGGCAGGCTGGGAGAGCTGGGAATGTTCCCTGGAGAGGAGGAGGCTCCAGGGAGAGCTCAGAGCCTGGAGGGGCTGCAGGAGAGCTGGGGAGGGGCTGGGGACAGGGATGGGGGGACAGCACACAGGGAATGGATGGGAACTGGGAAAGGGGAGATTGGGAATTGGGAATTCCTGGCTGGGAGTGTGGTCAGGGACTGGGCTGGAATTCCCAGAGCAGCTGTGGCTGCCCCTGGATCCCTGGAATGTCCCAGGCCAGGCTGGATGGGTTCAGAGCAGCCTGGGACAGTGGGAGAGGTCCCTGCCATTCCATGGGATATAAGATCCCTTCCATCCCAGCCATTCCAGGATTCTCTGATTCCAAGGAGGCTCCTGCATCCAGTAAGAGAGCAAAGTGCTGGATGCCATCCTTGGAGGACACCTGCACATCCCATGGGGACACAGGGAGAGCCACAGGAACATTTGGGACACAGGGAGAGCCACAGGAACGTTTGGGACACAGGGAGAGCCACAGAAACATTTTCCAGGACAGAGTTGGGCAGGGTGTCAGGCTGAGCAAAAATCATGGATCCATGGAATTGCTGAGGTTGGAAAAGTCCCCCAAGAACATCGAGTCCAACCATTCCCAGCCCATGTCCCCAAGTGCCACCTCCACAGGGATTTCAATCTGTGGGAATGGGGACTCCATCCCCTTCCTGCACATCCTGCTCCATTTATTCCCTCCTGAACAATTCCCATTTTTTTGGGATCCCTCCCTCTTTCCCATTGTCCCAGCAGCACGTTTTCAATTCCAGCTGACTCTGCCTGTGTGACTTTCACTTTCTGGGAAGTGGAAACCTCCTCCCTGGAGTTAATTTTTCCGAGGGGTGGGATTCCCTGTCGGTGGAAATAGAGAATAATGACCGTGCTCAACAGCAGCACAAAAGCTCTTCCTGACAAAAAGCACTCCAGGGAAATCCCTTTTAAGGCCAGGATTGCTGGAAGTACCTCTGGATGATCCCTTTAACAACGGTGTGTGAACTGTAGGCGTGGCTGCTAAAAACAAAATTAAGGAATAAAAAAAGGAGGAAGCTCAGATTGGGGAATTAACGAACTTTTGATGCTTTTTTAATTAAATAAAAATCCTAGGATTTGTTTCTCTCCACCTGCCCTTCCTCCTGCTTTCCTGTTCTTTGTCCCAGAGCTTTTTTTAGAAGTTTCCCTTGCGGTTTTGAGGAGCAAAGGATAAAATTAAGGCTGGTTGGACATCAGCCCCTCTGGAATTTCTCCCAGATTCCATCACCTGGAATGTGAGCAGGGCCCCCCTGAGCTGCTGAGCACCAGAGCATGGGAAAGGCTCTGGAATTTTATCCCAGAGTTTTTGGGTTGGGGTCTGGTGGCAGCAGTGTCACTCCTGGCAGGAGGGTGAGCGAGGGCACATCTGGACTTGTGGTCACTGCCTGGGATCTTCTGGGAATGGCTGGGAATGCTAAAATCCTAAAACGTTGAGTTTTCCATGAAAATGGCATAAAGAGATTTTTTTCCTGACCTTTTCCTCTCTGTGTCCTGGGAAAGGCTCCCAGGAAGCAGAACAGAATAAATTTCAGGATGTGGGTCTGGCAGTTGTGGTCACTGCCTGGAATCTTCTGGGAATGCAAAAATCCTAAAATGTTGGATTTTCCATGAAAATGGTGTAAAGAGCTTTTTTATCCCCATCCTTCTTTTTTTTTTTTTTTTTCCTTTGTATTCTGGGAAAAGCTCCCACAAGTGGGAGAATGGAATAAATTTTGGGATGTGGATCTGGCATGTGTGGTCACTGCCTGGAATGATCTGGGAATGCTAAAATCCTAAATCATTGGTTTTTTCATGGAATTGGCAGAAGGGGCTTTTTTCCCATCTTTTTTTTTTCATTTGTATTCTGGGAAAAGCTCCCACAAGTGGGAGAATGGAATAAATTTTGGGATGTGGGTCCATGCTGGCCTTGGCAGTGCTGGGACATCTCGGCTCGATGATCTCCAAGGGCTTTTCCAGCCTTAATAATTCTGATTTTCCATCTTATTTCCTGGCTGGAGAATTCCAAAGGCCTGGGTGAATATCCACAGACATCTCCTCCATGGAGAAACACCCTCTGGAATGGGATTTCTAAAGGTTTTAACCAAAAAAAACCCTGATCTCCTCATCCAGAATGTTCCTGCAGCCATAAATTCCCATTGTGCTCCCTAAAAGTTTACAGCTCTGGGAATGAATGTGGGGAAAAAAATGGAGCTTTGGAGCTGAATAAATCCATTTATTTTTATTACCTGCCCCAGGCTCAGTCCTGTGAGCTCTTCCCAGGCTGGAGGGTCATGGATCAGTTCATAAAAGGCTCTCCTATAAAAACAGAGATGGTTTATTGATCCTTCTGCCCTTTCATTAGGAATTTCCGGAATTATTGTGAGCAGGAATTTGATTTTGAAGGGAGTTTGCTGCTCTGGAGGTCCTCATGAGGACACTGTGTGTGTCCTCAGAGGGGATTTTGGGAGGTGGGATCCCTCTGATCCTGCTCCTCGTGTCCAGCTGGACACATTCTTCTCCCTGTTTTGTCCTGGGGGTGCTGGGGACAGGGACTGGACATGGGAGCAGGTGTGGCCAGGTGGGAAAGAGGCCAAAGGCACCTGGATTGGGAATTGTGTGGGAGCAGGGGCAGGGAAGGGATTGTCCTGACTGTCCTGACTGTCCTGACTGTCCTGATTGTCCTGATTGTCCCCTGGGCTGGGACTGCTGGAGCACCTCAAAGGCCGTGTCCAGTTCTGGAGCCCTCAANCAGTGCCCATCCCTGGGGGTGGCACTCAGAGCTCTGGGCTGGGCACAGCTGGACTCTGATCCTGCAAGGATTTCCCACCCTCAGGGATCCTGGGATTCCCCTGGAGACAAGGATAAAGGTTATTCTTACTCCTGATTGGCAGAAGTTGTTAATTACTGAAGCTGATCATTGTTTTGGCAGGTTTGTGCTGTACTTTAATATTGTTTTAGCTCCTGGCTGATAACACACCACAAGATCTGGGTGCTTTTACCAACATTTTCTTTTTGGCAGAGAAAAAGTTGCATTTTTCCAAGTTTTTTCTCCTCTTGGAGAGGGAGGAAACCAAGAGGAGAAGGATGAGTTCACAGTGGTTTCTCCTGATGTTCCCAAAGTGCTTTGCTGCCCTTGAAATGTGTTTTAAGACATTTTTCCTGCTGCATCAATCAGCTGGGACTGGGACTTTTAGGTCTTTTCCCAGTCTGATAAATAATTTTGGGAATTTTTAGAGGATCCTAATGCCATTTTGAGGTATTTATGGGTGGGATAAAAAATAGTGGGAGGGAAATTCCTCCCTTTGTTGGAAGAAATCCTGGCTCTAAGGAAATCCTGACCTCCAACAAAGCTGCTGAGCCACCCCAAAAGCAGGAATAGGGATAATCCAGTGTGGAAACCTTGGGAATGGGGCATTCCTCTGGGATTGGAAGAATGTACAAAGAAAAGAGGGAATATTTCCAATGGATCACTTTGGAGCACGAAAACTCAGCAAGGCATTTTCTTTTTTTTTTTTATTTTTTTGGGTGGGACAGCTTTGGCACAAAAATTCAACTTTGTAAAGACACTGGAAAACATCCAACTGCAACATTCCAAGGATTTAAAATTTGTTTGGCAAGTGCAGAGCCCACTGGGGGTTGTGGCAGCTTCTCTGGAGGGTTTCATTTGTATCCCAATTATCCCAATCCTTGTCTGGCTTGTGACAAGATTCCTGAATTCCCATTTTCTTGTGGGATGGGGCAGCCCCAATCCACTGCTCCGGCCATGCATCCATGTCTTGGCAAGCTGGGATTTTGGAGCTGAGGAAATATTTTAGCTTTTTTCTCCCCTTTTCCTTCTGCTCAGGGTTTTAAAAGTGACAAAATTCCAGCTGCTAAGTTGTCCCTGTTTCCTCTTGGTCAAATTCCTGCAGTTTTTGGAATTTCACCCTCACGTGAAGATGCTGGGGTCTCATCCACCATCCATCATCTGTATCCCTTTACAATCAGGGAGGGAGGATCTTTCCTGCAGGAAAAATGGAAGGACACAGCAATTTCTGTCTCCAAACCCAGTGGCACCACTGGGACAGCTCCTGGTTTTTCCTGGGAGCCGAGGGTGGGAGGTCGTGAAATTTCCACCCCTGGCAGTTCTTCAGCCCCTGGAAAACCTGGTGTGAGCTGGAATGAACCTCCTGAGCTCGATCCCACCTGGATATTTGTTGGAATTACAGCATGGTTTGTGCTGGAGGAGATCTTAGGGATCATCTCTTCCCAACCCCCAACGTCTTCTCTGGCGGCGCCGCCGATTTCCGCGGAATCTTTCCTTCTAAAAGCCGTTAAAAGAGGAACCACACTGAGCTTCTCCCCCTTTGATCTCACCTTCATCTCTTGAACGGATCAGATTTGGAGCAAGTTGTAAACTGAAATTTTCATCATTCAAAGGGACCCAAAACCTCCCCCTCCTTCAAAAGAGCAGCTCCGAAGGAGCCGGGAGCTAATTAAGCCGAGCGCACGGAAAAACAGGAATGAAAAAAAATCCTTTCCTTTGCAAAATTAGCAGCGGTTTCTAAAAGTAGAGGCAAAACCTGAAGTCTCTCCGTGGGATTTGCATTTAAATTGGTAGTGGGAATGCATCTGGCCTTGGAAGTGCCAAATAATTGCTTGATATTAAGAAGTTTGGAGATGCTTTAGGAGAAGATGTTTGACATCTTAATTGTTCAGAGAGCTGCTGGAAGTTCAGGGTTTCAAAAACTTCCATCTCAAACCGTGGTGACAGGAGCAGAGCGAGCTGGTGCTGGAATGTTGGGAGCCTGGGGATTTATTCAGCAGGAATTTGCTTCCAGCTTGTCTTGGGATGTGAAGGGAATGCTGGGGAAGCAGCTTTTCCTCGGTTCCCTCAGAATCCTTCCCTCACGGATTGGGAAGGGTTGGAAGAGGCTGCTCGGGGGTGGGGTGGGGTCACAATCCCTGGAATTGTGCCCAGAATGTGTGGATGAGGACGAGGTGTGGTGGTGACCATGGGGGTGTCCTGGTTGATGGTTGGATTTGGTGATCTCAGAGGACTTTTCCAACCTGAACAATTCCCTGATTTTAGATGCCCACTTTAAGGAATTTGAATTTTAGAGTGGTCCAAGTTGGAGTGTACTCCCTAAAACCTCAGGATATTTATTCCATGGCTCTATTTTTTGATGGTTTTGGAATTATTTTAGGTTTCCTCCCAACCCAGACTGGTCCTTATGACTGGAATTGCATCCAGGACTGGGTTTCTCAGGACAGGGAAGGTGTGGATGTGTTGGAGGAGGCCACGGAGCTGCTCCAAGGGCTGGGAATGTTCCCTGGAGAGGAGGAGGCTCCAGGGAGAGCTCAGAGCCTGGAGGGGCTGCAGGAGAGCTGGGGAGGGGCTGGGGACAGGGATGGGGGGACAGCACACAGGGAATGGATGGGAACTGCCAGAGGGGAGATTGGGAATTGGGAATTCCTGGCTGGGCTGGAATTGCCAGAGCAGCTGTGGCTGCCCCTGGATCCCTGGAATGTCCTAGGCCACGTTGGACACCGGGGTTGGACACCCTGGGACAGTGGGAGGGGTCCTTGCCATGGAAGGGATGGGATTGGATGGGATTTATGGACTCTTCCACCCCAAACCATTCTGGAATTCTGTGCTACACGTCGATTATGCAGAGCTGATATCCACAGACTCTGTTATTTGGGGTGTGGTTTTGCTCTTCTATTCATAATTAAGTTTTACAATTAAGCCAGAAATCTGTAATTTCCTCTCCATTATTTTCCTCTCCAATATTTCCCTGGTCCGTGACAGAAAATGCAGATTTTTGGCCACAACCAATCCGAGTTTTTCCCCTTCTTTATCCACACAACAATGTCAAAATGTGTTTTCATGTAAAGAATGAAGTTTAATGACCACACTGGGATAATCAGCGGTGGAAAAGATCTTTTGGACAGTTGTTAAATTGTTTGGATAATGGAGTTCAAGGGAATCCTGGAGAATGTTGAAGACAAACCAAATTTTGTTGCCCACAGCCAAAACAAACAAAAAATTTGGTGTCTCTTTGGAGCTTGGGATAAAAACTTGGATGTTCCATCTCTTGATAGCAGTGGGCAGCAGGGAAGGATTTCCATGGGTTTTTATTCAGTGGGAATGAGGGTTTGGGGCAGGAAGTGGATCCATTCAGGCTGGAATTCCAGATAAAAATAAATATGGACTGCGGGGCTCTTGCCATGTGGGAGCAGATTTTGTTGTTTCTTCCATTATCTCGTCACTCCAGGATGGTTTGGCCAGGCTGGATGTGGCCTGGAGCAACCTGGGATAGTGGAAGATGTCCCTGTTCCTTAAGGTCCTTTCCAACCCCATCCATCCTGGAATTCTGGGGTCTTTGGCCATTTCCTTGCTGGGTCTCTGCAGTTCATTGTCCCTAAAAATGAAGTGGAGAATCTTCCCCAGGATCACAAACTCTTTTTTCTTCATGTGAGAAGGAAACAGGATCCAGGAAAGGTTTCCTGGTTGTCTCTGACCCAGCTCACTGAGATCCAGGAGATCACAGAATTCCCAGTGATTTTGGAGGATCCTGGAAGTGAGGTGGGGCTGGGCATGAAAGTATTGGAATAAGGGGAATTTCCCACTCTGGGTGCTCAGGAACAAGGGCCAGGCTGGATTCTGGGCAGCTCAGTGAAGGTTAAAATCCAAAATTTGGAGTTTTGCTGCTCCCTGGCGCTGTGGTCACAGGTTAAACACGGACAGAACTATCAGCAGTCACAATTCCCTGTGTCCTGCATCCGCTTGGGAAGCAGCCAGGGGTCCGTAATTCTAAAAATCGGCATTTTTAGATGGAATTTTGAAAGAATTGCTGCAGAAAATGCAGCAGAACCTGCTGTATTTAGTGGTGGTGTTTGAGCCTTTGGAAGCTGGCGAGGCAGGAACGTTCTGAGGCATTAAAGGGAAATTTGGGGTTGATCAGGGAGGGGGCGGGATGAAAACCCCAGCAGAAGCTGATGAATGCAAACAGGCCTGGCTCGAGATCCTGGACTGCATTTCAGTACTTTGAAAACACAATTAATGAGGGAGGGCAGGGCCTGTTTGTGAGGACAAAGCTGTTTCATCTCGCGCTGTTTGATCGCGTCCGCGTTCTCCGGGGCCTCCTCGGATCGGGGCTGGCGCTTTGCTGAGTCTCAAAGAGCAGCCACGGATTCATGGGCACCTTTGCTGCTCCTTTGGAGCTCCACGTGCTGGGAACATTCCCAAAAATCGGCTGGGAAGGGTCTGCAGCAGCATCTCCCACGTTTTGCTGGTTAATCAGAGAATGCTGGAATGGTTTGGGTGGGGAGTGGCTTTAGAGATGATTCCATCCCACCCTTGCCATGGCAGGGACCTCTCCCACCATCCCAGGCTGCTCCAGCCTGGCCTGGGACATTCCAGGGATCCAGGGGCAGCCCCAGCTGCTCTGGGAATTCCCAATTCCCAATATCCCATAAAATCTCTTTAAGTTTGTAGCCATCCCCCCCTTGTCTCTGCCTGGGTCAAAACCCCTTCACCTTTCATTTCTCTTTTATTTTTGTGTCTCACCCCATGGAAATTTCTCAGTGATGTCGAAAATGTAACTGATAACACAAAATCCGTGGCATGGATGTTCATGGATTTCAACTCCCTTGGTGTTTTGGAAGGCTCTCCTGGAAATTTCCTCCTGGAATTGGAGGTCCAGGGTTCTACAGATGAGGAAAATCCACTGTTTAATGGGATTGCTGGATGGAGGAAATGATACCAAACCCCCTTTTCCTTTACCTGCTGGGTTTGTATCAAGCTCAGCTCAGGTTTTCCCAACGTTGTGGAAGCCAGGAAGGTCTGAAGGGATTTTGGAGACCTCATCCAGAGTCAGGGAATGTCGGGGTTGGAAGAACCTCCATCCCAAACCATCCTTCTGCTTGTGAGAAACAGCTTTGACCCAAATTCTGAGGTTCTGCCCAACATGGTGGAAATCAGGAAGCTCTGAAGGGACTTTGGAGACCTCATCCAGAGTCAGGGAATGTCGGGGTTGGAAGAACCTCCATCCCAAACCATCCTTCTGCTTGTGAGAAACAGCTTTGACCCAAATTCTGAGGTTCTGCCCCCTTTTCTTACCTTGGAATTGTTGCTTTTCCACCAAGGAAAGTTACCCTGACTTCCCTGCTAGACTCTGTTCAGCTCTAGGCAGGAGAAACTGCTGAAAATTCAGAAATAAAAATAGTTTATTGAGGTTATGAGCAGCTAATTTGGGCTGAAACGTCGCGCTGGTCGTGCCCATCGAGTTCTTTTTTGGTTTTCCCTTGCCTGAAAAGGATCTGCATAAAACATTGAGGGTTTGGTTTTTTTGTGTGTGTAAGCATTGTTTGTGCTGTTATTCCCACACAAAAAAAAAGCTAAAAAGCTCAGCTCATGCCTCAGAGTTTAATTCTGTGGCAGTTTCCAACTGGTTCATCCTCGTGATTCCAGCTTGGTAGCTCTGATTCCTGGGAATTGGGTGAAGCTTTCCCAAGGGGATGAGAAGTGCTCGGGAAAGAGAAGAGCAAAAAATTCCATCTCGATGAAAAGCCATGAAGCTTCCTTAAATAAATAGAAGTGAATGAATAATGTAAATAAATTTAATAATGAATGAATAAATAAAATCGACCAGTTGGATACTTGGAGATGTGGTTAGAACGAAGGAGCAGCAACTGAAATGATGCTTTTCCTAGAAAAATACCAAATTTTCCATTTCCTACTTAAAAATGTGGCTTTCCCCAATGGAAGAAGCCTCTTCTACCCTGTGGGTGAATAGCTCAAATTTTGGCTTTTTTTGTCCTACTTTGAAAAGACGACCAAATAAATAAATGGGAATTCTTCTCCAAGTTCTGGAAGTTTTAATTCTTTTCCAGGTGGTGGGAGGTGCTCGTTCAGAGTGGGATTTGCAAGTCCCAAAGAGTTGTGTTGTTCAAGGAGCTACTGAATTAGCAAAATTGAGTTGGAATTAGCAAAATGGAGTTGGAATTAGCAAAATTGAGTTGGAATTAGCAAAATTGAGTTGGAACAAACACAATTGGAGCACCCTGGGACAGTGGGAGGTGTCCCCTTCCATGTCAGGGGTGGAATGGGATGGGATTTGAGTTTCTCCCAACCCAAACCATTGTGGAATTCTGTGAAATGGACCCAGGACAGAGGGAATGGGGAGAGGAACCCAGGGAACTGGGAAACCTCTCAGTAGAAATCGCCATCAATGGTGGATATCAAAGTTTAACTTCAGTCCTTGCACCCAGCCTGGCGATTTGTACAATTTCTAACCAGTATTTTTCTTTTGGGACCATCCAGATGGGTTAAAAAAACCTCAGATGAGCCTACAGACATCCTTTGGCACAGCTCTATAGGGAAAAAAAGGGATTTGGGGATTGTGCCAGGAGTATTTTGAGCATTTTATATTCCTTTCATCAAAAAAATCTGTGCCCTGGAAAGGTTAAACGGCTGATCCTGAAGCATGCTCCAAAAAAAAAATCAGGGTTATCCCAACCCTCAGGTTCTTCATTGGGGATGAAGTTTTGGAGAGTTTTAGGTTCATTTAAAGAAAATTGAGGTGAGTGAGACGCAGGAATATTTTGCTCTTGGAGCCTGAGGATGGAATGCCAGGATAAGATGCTCCTTGGTGAGGGAGACGGTGGGAAATGAGGTTTTCTGGAGCTGCTGTGTCCCTGTGTAGGTTTTCCCACAAAAAATTCCCATCTGGGACCCTGAGATTTCCTTATCTCTGGTGAGAGGTAGAGAATTGATTGAGGGCTTGGATAGTCTGGGGTGCAGGAGAGATTCCAGATGGATTGGAGGGGACCCCTCTGGGTGTATCAGTGATTTTAGGGTGATATTTCCCTTTTTCTGGGGTTCTGACACGACAGGGATGAAAAAAACCCTGGAAATCCCTCCAGAGATGGAAAGCAGTCCCTGAAATCTCAGGAATTATTTTGGTTGGCAGCAGCTCAGCCTGATTTAGGCTGGACTTTTTGCTGGGACTTCCTATTTTTCATTGTGGAGGTGGCAGCACTTCAGAGCTGATGGAATTCAATCAGGATTTGGGATCCTAGGAAAAGTTATCCATGTGTTTAATGCATGGTTTGGAAGGTCCAAAGGTTAGGGTTAGGGGTTCCACCAAAAAATCCCAGAATTACTGGGGTGGAGAGAAACCTTCAAGTTCATCCCATTCCATCCCACGACACTTTCCACTCTCCCAGGTTGCTCCAAGTCCTGTCCAACACGACCTCGAGATTTTCCAGGGATGAACATCCATTGTCTCTCAGGGAACCTGTACCAGTGTTTCATCCTAAAAATCATGAAATCCTATAAAATTTGATCCTGATGTTTCATTTATTTCCTCACAGAAATAGCTCAGCTCGTGTCTCAGAGTTTAATTCTAATAATTCAATTTAAATATTTACTTATTTTTTTTAAATAATAATTTTAACTTAATATTAAGTGCCAGCTTCCAAGTGGTTCATCCTCATGATCCCAAGCTGGTGTTGTGCAGATTCCTGGGGATAAATTCAAATCCTTTGGCTGCATCCCCTTTAAAAATCATATTTAGGCCTCCAGCAAAGCTGAATTTTTACCTTTTTGTAGACATTGCTGTTTTTCCTGCATTCCAGCCTTAAAAAAGGGATTCTTTTGGATCACCCCAGACCTGTACCACAAACAACAACATCCAGATCGGGCAGGAGGTGAAGGGTTGGGGGTAGGGTCAGGGTTAGGGGTTCCTCCAAAAAATCCCAGCATTACTGGGGTGGGAAGACACCTTCAAGTTCATCCCATTCCATCCCATGAGCAAGGACTCCTTCCATCATTCCAGGTTTCTCCAAGTCCTGTCTAACATGACCTCAAGATTTTCCAGGGATGAACATCCATTGTCTCTCAGGGAATCTGTGCCAGGGTTTCATCCTAAAAATTATGAAATCCTATTAGATTTATGGCTGATATCTCATTTATTTCCTCACAGAAATAGCTCAGCTCGTGTTTTTGAGTATAATTCTGTTCCATCTTCCAAGTGGTTGATCCTCATGATCCCAAGCTGGTGTCATGCAGACTCCTTGGGATAAAATGAAATCCTTTGGCTTCAGCCATTTAAAAAATCACATTTAGGCCTCCAGCAAAGCTGAATTTTTACCTTTTTGTAGACATTGCTGTTTTTCCTGCATTCCAGCCTTAAAAAAAGGACGCTTTTGGATNAGTCCATCAGGTGATTCTTTCACCAAGGAATGCAAACATGATTCTGGTTTATCTCACAATCCATGAGAACTGATTCCATCACACCCAAACAAATCAGAGGGCTGATTTTCAGGGACAACAGGCACATTCCAGGGGCTCCAGGGAAATGGAGAGGGATTGTTCAGCAGGAGCTGCTGACAGCACATGGGGAATGGGTTCAAACTGAATAAGGGGAGATTTAGGTGGGATATTGAGAAGGAATTCCTGCTGGAGTCAACAGGACAAGGGGGAATGACAACTTCATTCACTTTTAAGCTGGAAGAGGCCAGGTTAAAAGGATTTTGGGAATTGGGAATTCCTGGCTGGGCTGGGATTCCCAATGCAGCTGTGGCTGCCCCTGGATCCCTGGAATGTCCCAGGCCAGGCTGGACACTGGGGCTGGAGCCTCCTGGGATGATGGGAGGGGTCCCTGCCCATCCAGAGGTGGGATGGGATTGAATCCCAAACCACTCTGGGGTTCCCTGACCGTCGATCAGGGGCTGAGTTGCTTTGATCAAAAACCAGAAGCCTGAGGAAGTTCCCTGTTGAATCATTTTTGGTNTTCCTGCATTCCAGCCTTAAAAAAAGGACGCTTTTGGATCACCCCGGACCCGTACCACAAAGACGACAACATCCAGATCGGGCGGGAGGTGAAGATCTCGTGCCAGGTGGAAGCCATCCCCTCGGAGGAGCTGGCCTTCAGCTGGTTCAAGAACGGGCGGCCCCTGCGCAGCTCGGAGCGCATGGTGATCACCCAGACCGACCCCGACGTGTCCCCCGGCACCACCAACCTGGACATCATCGACCTGAAGTTCACGGATTTCGGGACCTACACGTGCGTGGCCTCCCTCAAGGGCGGCGGCATCTCGGACATCAGCATCGATGTCAACATCTCCAGCAGCACGGGTGAGCGGGGGANAGCAGCTGTGGCTGCCCCTGGATCCCTGGAATGTCCCAGTCCAGACTGGACACTGGGGTTGGACACCCTGGGACAGTGGGAGGGGTCCCTGCCCATCCAGGGGTGGCACTGGATGGGATTTAAGGTCCCTTTCATCCCAAACCATTCCATGGTTCCATGATTTTACTCTCAGGAAAAGAACTGGGAGGAATCTTAGAGGAGAAGAGCCAACTCTGGAATGATGGATGAGCATTCCATGCAAACTCTGTCACCTGGCTGCCCAGGTGGAGAGAACAGTGCTGGGTGTGCACTCATGCATCCAATAACTGCTGAATCCCTTGGACTTCCTTGGGAATCCTTGGGAAAAGTGATGGGATTTCCTGGAAACCTCCATTAGTTGACCATTCCTATCAGCTCACCACAATCCCTGCAGGAAATTTTGGCTTCTGTCACGCCTTAAATTCCCTGTCCTGGAATACTCCAGAAAATCAGGAAAGGGGGAAGAAAACATGGAATTTGAGCTCAGCCTTTTTTAGCATCCTAAAAGGAATTCTGCTCTTGGAATGACTTCATTACCCAGCCAAGTGGAAGCTGAAATAGTTGCAGTGCTTTGAAGGTCATTACTGATTCATCAAGATTCATTACTGCTCTGCTAATTAGGAACAGAAGGCCCAGGCACAAACACATTTCCCAAATGCCAGGACTTGCAGGGATTTATTAACATCCCCCTGGATGTCTGGGATGGGGGGGAATTTCCTCTTCCTGATGTTTGTGGGGCTCCTCCTGGAGAGGGGCAGTCAAATCCTAAGGAAGGAGGAAATCCATGGATTCTCCAGGACTTTGGGAAGGCACGTGTGGCTCCGGAGTCGCCCTTGTTTAGCAGGAATATTTTTTTTTTCCCTTGACATTTTCAGCTGGAAAAACACGGATTTATGTCCTGAGTATCTTACATAAATGGACCTGAAGTAATCCCCTGGCTGCTCCCCCCATATCTCAATAAAATAGGTCAGGGAAGAGTGGGAATCGAGGCTCAAACGTGGAATATCTGCCCTAGAAAAACCCTGTCATCCATAAAACCCACCCTGGGCAAACGTTACTGAGAGCCAGGCTGGGGTTTTTGGGATGTGTGGGATCATGTCAGGAAAACCTGGAGGCAGAAGACGCTAAAAAAGCAACGAGATGTTAAAAAAGCAACAAAAAAACCCTCACTGAAGTGGGTTTGTGGTGAAAAAATAAGAGGTGGCTCGGAGGGTGTCAGCCTGTGCAAGGGAATTTTCTCTGCCTCAAATATTGGATTTAAGCAGGAAGAATCAGCTTTGGGATGGTTTTCTCTGTTCAGGACACTGTTTTTATTCCCAAAAATCAGCATTTTTCCCTTCTGGCTCATCCCCTTTCCACCTTTTCCCTGGAGATGTCGTTGAGCAGGGAAGAGATTTGGTGCTTTGGGGTATTTTCCTTTATTTTCTGGTTTTGCTGCTCTGAGTGGCCACGGGCAGGTCTGGAGGGAGCACTGATCCCTCTTTTCCTAAGGGACTGCTTCCCATGGCTCATTCCCACCCCCATGTGGGCACAGCCAGGCGTCCCACATGGAAAAACATCAAATTCCTGCCCTTGGGATGAGCCTGAGGATGTGCTGAGCTTGGATCACCTCAGCATGGGAACATCCCAGAGCAGGACATGGATTTTGGGTGAGCACAGGGCAGCCTGGAGGCCTCCAGATCCCATGGGATCAAGGAATCGTGGATTCATGGAATTATGGCATCATGGAATCATGGAACCATGGAACTACGGAATAATGGAACTATGGAATCATGGAACTATGGAATCATGGAACCATGGAACCATGGAACTGTGGAATCCTGGAATCATGGAACTATGGAATCATGGAACTGTGGAAGCATGGAACTATGGAATCATGGAACCATGGAACCATGGAATCATGGAATAATGGAACTGTGGAATCATGGAACTATGGAATCATGGAACCATGGAACTATGGAACCATGGAATCATGAAATAATGGAACTGTGGAATCATGGAACCATGGAACTATGGAATCATGGAACTGTGGAATCATGGAACTGTGGAATCATGGAACCATGAAACTATGGAATCATGAAACCATGGAATAATGGAACCATGGAATCATGGAATCATGGAACCGTGGAACTATGGAACCACGGAACCTTGGAATAATGGAACTGTGGAATCATGCAGCTGTGGAATCATGGAGCTGTTTGGGTTGGAAGGGATCTTTGAGTTGGCAGGCCACCTTCCGCTCTCCGAGGTTGCCCCAACACTTCCAGGGATAAATTTGGCTTTCCATAAGTTCTGCTGCATCCAGGCAGAGAAATTCTTGGAGAACTGCTCCACGTGAGGCTCTGCAGTACGAAAAGGGCTTCCCTGTCAAGCTAATCAGCTCTCCATTAAATAATGAATTAATTAGAGCTCCAGGCTGCCGTTGCAGGGCCTGCAGCCTTGATCTGGTGGTGCCACAGGAGTCCTCTGGTCATCCCCTTCCTGCTTTGATGAGACATAAAAGCAGCTTTGATTCCAGCTTGGAATGTTTATTGGAATCACAGCCGTTGCATAATGAGGATGTGGGGCTGGGGAGGCAATTAGTGGCTAATTAAGATATTTGTAAAACTTAAGCACAGCGGCCTCAGGAAGCAGAGGGCGTTGGTTTGTGCAGCAAGGGATGGGCTGGTGAGCTGCTGTCCTTGGAATTTGTCTTGGGAAGGAGCAGGGAGCAGAAGGGACAGAAAAAGCCCCAAACCTCTGCCCAGGGATGAAGAATTCCAGGGCAATGCTGTCAATCCAAAGCCTGGCTGCACCTCTGTATTTCAGTGAGGTCCCACCAAGAATTCCTCTGTCCCCACCCCATTTACAGCTCCAAATCCCCCAAATTTAGACCCTCCAATTTTGTATTTTTCCTATTTTGTTAAAAATCTTTGCCTTTTGTGGTTCTGTTTTCGTGTTTAAGGCACAGAGTTTTTCTTGTTAATTCTGTCCTTGGGAGCCTGTCCTGCTCTGCAGCCTAACCCCTTGGGGAATCTGATTTCTCTGGGATGAATCCACCCTCCATGGATGGATTTCTGGGAGCTGACACCCTCTGTGTGGCAGAGTCTCCCTGCTCTTCTCCAGAGGGCTGTGGCTGGGCTCCTCATCCTGTGGCTCTCCTCATCCAGGGATGCTCCTCAGCACGGCTCCTGTGACAGCACCAGAATTCATTTCCCTAATTTGTTGCTGGCTCTGCATGTTCTGGCTTTCAAACATTCCTCTTTCCTCCGGCTGCAGAGCGAGGTGGTGGTTCAGGGCTTTTTGTGTTCCAAGCACTCATCCTGGAATTATTTCCCTGCCTGAGCAGAATTTTTGTCCAAAAATCAGGATCATCCCGACCCTCAGGATTGCACCCTTTGTCCAAGGCCTCAGCATCGCTTCAGGGAGAGAGGAAATGGCCTCAGAGGTGGTTTAAATTGGATCTCAGGGAAAATTCCTTCACAGAAAGGCTGGAAAAGGTTGTCCAGGGGAGTTTCCTTCCTTGGAAATGCTCAAAAACCGTGTGGATGTGGCACTTGGGGCCATGGTTTGGTGCTGACCATGCTGCTGGTTGATGGTCAGACCTGGAGATCCTGGAGGGCTTTTCCAGTTGGAATTCTGGGATTCCATAAAATCCATGGTGGATATTTTGTCCTCATGTGCATCTGGGAAACATGGAATTTCCCCTTTGGAATTGGGACGCTGCCTGGGGGCACAGAGGAACTGGAAGGATGGGGAAGCAGCCATGAAATCCAGCCAGGAATTCCTGACAGGCCACTCCACTTCCACACCAGTGCCTTGGGGGACCCTCTTCCAGGGGGATGAAAGGGTTAAGGAAATTCTCCTGTTTCCTCAGCTTCAGCTGCTTTTCCAATCGTTTTCCTGGACCAGCCAATCCCCACCTGGGCTCTCCTCTCACCTCTGGGCCAGCAGCAGCTCCTCGGCATTCCCAAACATTTCTCCCAAACAAACCAGAGCAGCTGAGCAGCTCCAGCCTCTGTTTGCAGACAGAAGCAGCATAATTATCCCTCAGGAATAATTATCCCTCAGGAATAATTATCCCTCGCTGCCCTTCCTGGGTGGAATGATCTTGCTCAGCTCAGTTTTGTGCCCTGCCTCAGCTCCAGCACCACAGCAGGGCGTGAATCCTCGGGCAGAGGATGATTAATCCCGGCCACTCAGGCCTTCAAATTCATAAATCTTACAGGAGTAGGACACACAAAGAACTTCATTCTGCCTTCCAGCCAGCACAGCATGGATTCCTCAGTATTCCTGGGTTGGAATTCCTTGGGTAATGTGAATTCCAGCAGCTCCTTGGGGAGGTTCTCTCCGGTTTGGATGATGTGCTGCTCAAACACTCCTTTGCTGGGCTTGATCCTCATTATTAGGATGAATCCATGTGGAGCAGCCTGGCCACCTTATCCCAGGATTTTTCCCTGTCGCTGACAGGGGTTGCTCCAAGGAAATGTTTTCCTGAAGGCTCCCAAGGATACAGAAATGACAGCAGCTCCCAAAATCCCCAGGGAAGAGCTCAGCAGCTGTGAGGCCACCACTTGTAGGGGCTCCTTGTCCACCTCTGGCTGTCCTGGAATCTTGGGATACTTTGGGAAGGGATGTTAAAGCCCATCCAGCTTCCCTGGGATGTTTTAACGGGATCAGAGCGCCTCTGAAGGATTTCTCTGTCTGCAGCTTCTTGCCTCTGCCAGCAGCTCTCTGGCATTTAATTAATCTGTCTGATCCGTTAATTAAGCTGGAATTTCATCCATCAGGACTTCAGAAAGCTCGAGTAGAGCTAAAAACACCCAGAATACACAAGGAATAAACATATGAGGCTCAGAAATTTCTGGGTTTTTTTCCCTCAGAAATAGCTGCCTTGTCCTGTGCCCATTCTTCTCCTAACCCGGATCACAGATCCTCTGGAATGGAGAGCAGCTGGAAGAGTTCCTGCCGGGATTTACTCTCTGCAGCAGCAGGAATGTCTGTCTAGGGAGCAGAACAAAAACTCCAGAGGACAGGAGAGCAGTGACCTCGAGCAGGATCAGCAGCTGGGGAGGCTGAGTTGTCTCAGGTGTTTTATTTAAAACCAGGGCTGGGCAGAGATCAGCAGGACCTGCTCTCCACGGGCCCCAGGGTGACAGCGTGGCTTTGAACGGGTGCTGCTGGAGAGTCACCGAGGCTTCTGCTTCTCCAGGTGTCACCAAAGCTCCTTGTTCTCCAGCTTTTGTCCTGCCAGTGTCAACAAAGCTTTTTGCTCTCTGAGTGTCACCAAAGCTTTTTGTTCTCCAGGTGTTACTGATGCTTTTTGTTCTCTGAGTGTCACCAAAGCTTTTTTGTTCTCCCGGTGTCACTTTTCCAAGTGTCACCAAAGCTTTTTGTTCTGCAAGTTTTGTCCTGCCAGTGTCACCGGTGCTTTTTGTTCTCTGAGTGTCACCAAAGCTTTTCGCTCTCCAGGTGTCACTTTTCCAAGTGTCACCAAAGCTTTTTGTCCTCCCAGAGTCACCCTCCACTTTCAGGGAACTGCTGAGAGTGGGAGCTTGTTTTAAAGGCACTCGGTGCAGGAAAAAGGGAACTTTGGCTGTTTCCAGTTAGGGTCAGGAAAAATAATGGAATTGTCCTTTTCCAGCAGTGGATCTGCTCCAGGCTGGGACTGCAGGAATGAGAGGATTTCTTGTTTCCAGCTCGGATTTGGGTCACTTTCCATTCTTCCCTTCCCTTGGAGCTGCAGGAGCCCTGCGATGCCTCGGGAAGAGGCTGAAACCTCCAGGGCTCTCCTTGTGCCACAGCAGCACCTGCTGGGAGACAGCAGCTGGCACAGCTGGAGAAAGCATCTGGCACAGCTGGAGACAGCCCAGCACAGCTGGAGACACCCGGCACAGCTGGAGATACCCTGGCACAGCTGGAGACAGCCCAGCACAGCTGGAGACAGCCTGGCACAGTTGGAGATACCCTGGCACAGCTGGAGACAGAAGCTGGCACAGCTGGTGACACCCTGGCACAGCTGGAGACACCCGGCACAGCTGGAGACACCCAGCACAGCTGGAGATACCCTGGCACAGCTGGAGACAGCCCAGCACAGCTGGAGACACCAGGCACAGCTGGACAAACCCTGCACACCTCGGCTGGCACACCCTTGGTTCAACCCTGCTCCTTTCCCCACGGAATTGAGCCTCTGGAGCCACCTTTGCCCACTTGGCACAGGTGGTGGAAAGAGAGCAAAGGGCCTCAGGTTGTGCCAGGAGGGCTCCAGCTGGATATCAGGGACAATTCCTGCCTGGAAAGGCCCGTCCAGCTCAGGGCAGGGGTGGGGTCCCCATCCCTGCAGGGATTTCAAATCCCTGTGGATGTGGCACTCAGGGACACGGGGCAGTGGGGGCTGTAGGACTCAGTGATCCCAGAGGGTTTTCCAGCCTGAACAATTCCAGGATTCCCTGTTCTTGACCTTGCTCCCCCACACTCACCACTCCCTGCTCCTGAAAGCCATCCCCTTTCTCTCCTCTCCTCCAGCCTTTTGAGCTGGATTGCTCATGGACACAAATCCCAGTGCCTGCTGTGCCCCCAACCCTGGGATTTGCCTGTTCAGCCCGGTGCTAATTCCAGCTGCACTGGCCAGCAGAGCAGACAGCTCAGGGATGATTAAATACCTGTGAGAGTGACAATAAATAGCTGGAAAGGGGAAACCCTGCCAAAACCCCTCCCGTGCAAAGCTTTGGGGAATTTTTTCTCCCTCTAATTAGAGAGAGGAGAACCAGGATCTAAATTTGGGGGATTTGGAGCCATAAATGGGGTGGGGACAGAGAAATTCTTGTTTGGACCTCATTGTTTCTGAAATGAGACCCAGAGCTGCAGCCAGGTTTGGATTGATGGCATTGCCCTGGAATTCTTCATCCTCCTAATTAGAGTGGAGAGAATCAGGATCTAAATTTGGGGTATTTGGAGGCACAAATGTGGTGGGGACAGAGAAATTCTTGGTGGGACCTCACTGTTTTGGGCATTATTCCTCAAATGTGCCACAGAGCTGCAGCCAGGTTTGGATGGATGGCATTGCCCCTGGAATTCTTCATCCTTGTGCAAAGGTTTGGGATTTTTCTCCCCCTAATTAGAGAGTGGAGAATCCCCCTAATTAGAGAAATTAGTGGGTCTAAATTTGGGGGATTTGGAGCAATAAATGGGGTGGGGACAGAGAAATTCTTGGTGGGACCTCACTGTTCCTGAAATGCAGAGGTGCAGCCAGGCTTTGGATTGACAGCATTGCCCTGGAATTCTTCATCCCTGGGCAAAGGTTTGGGAATTTTTCTCCCCCTAATTAGAGTGTAGAGGATCTAGATCTAAATTTGGGGGATTTGGAGCCATAAATGTGGTGGGGACAGAGAAATGCCTGGTGGGACCTCACTGTTTAGGTCACAGTTCCTGAAACGTGACCCAGAGCTGCACCCAGGCTTTGGATTGATGGCATTGCCCTGGAATTCTTCATCCTAATGGATTTCCTTGTCTCTGCCGTCCCCTGTGCCGTTTCCAGGAACAGGGATAAATCCCAGAGCCGTAATGAGCTGTCGCTGCCTGGCAGTGACAGGCACTGCGAGATGCCGCGGGGGATGAGGGGTCGGGGATTTGGGGGGATCTTTCCATCTGGGACACTGACAGAGCCTTTCTTATCAGCTGTCACCACCCTCGTGGTGCTGCTCCTTATCTCAGCCAGGTGCAGCTTCCTGCTGTGCCCTTATCTCTGCTTTTTCAGGGAAAAAAAACGATGGGAGAAGCGGGGGCATCACCGCACTCGCGCCGGGGATTTTTCTGTCGTGGATTTGCTTTTTTCCCCCTCTCCAAACACGGATGTGCTTCCTGCGTTTTTCCCACGTTGCCTCCCTTGTCCCGGCTGGAATGGCAGGGGCCTGAGGCAGGCTGGGGAGGGAGAAGTCGGGCTGGAAATGTTGGGGTCTGGAAGAGGCTGCCAGCACCTCGTGGCCAGGGATGGATCCGCACGGAAAATTTCCAGAGGGAAAATTCCAATCCTGGCCCTGTGTGGGGCTGCAGCAGGGCTGTGTGGGCTGGCACAGGGCTTCTCCCTCGGGATCTCGGGATCACAGGGATCACAGGGTCACAGGAACCTCAGGGTCACAGGGATCTCAGGATCACAGGGATCTCTGGATATCAGGGATCTCAGGATCACAGGGATCTCAGGATCACAGGGATTTCAGGATCACAGGGATCTCCAGATATCAGGGATCTCAGGATCACAGGGATCTCTGGATATCAGGGATCTCAGGATCACAGGGATCTTGGGATCACAGGGATCTCCAGATATCAGGGACCTCAGGATCACAGGGATCTTGGGATCACAGGAATCTCAGGATCACAGGGATCTCTGGATATCAGGGACCTCAGGATCACAGGGATCTCAAGATCACAGGGATCTCAGGATCACAGGGACCGCAGGGTCACAGGGATTTCAGGATCACAGGGATCTCAGAAATCTTAGGCCTACAGGGATCTCCAAATATCAGGGATCTCAGGATCCCAGGGATCTCAGGGTCACAGGGATCCTGGGAACCCAAAGATCTCAGGATTACAGGGATATCAGGATATCAGGGATTTCAGGATTACAGGGGTCTCAGGATCTCAGAGATCTTGGGATATCAAAGATCTCAGGGATTCCAGGGATCTCAGGATCTCAGGGACCTCAGGATATCAGGGATCTCAGGAATCTCAGGATATCAAAGATCTCAGGATCCCAGGGATCTCAGGATCCCAGGGATCTCAGGGATCTCAGGATCCCAGGGATATCAGAGAGCTCAGGATCCCAGGGATCTCAGGATCCCAGGCTGTGCCCCCAGGGCTCAGGTTTTGACCTCAGCTGAAAAGCCACAAGCTGAGTGAGCTGGAAAATCCAGGAGGAGGCTCCTGGCTGCAGGCAGGACCCCTTTTCCCTTATAAACTGAATTTTCCTTCTTGGAACAACACCTTTCTCCCACTTTGGTCCATGATTTCACAGTGCTCCAGCTCCTTCTGGAATTTTCCCATGCTCAGAACCTGCCATGGCACAGAACGACATGACTGAGAATTAATAATGTTTTATTAATATCGGGAGTGGTTTATTAAGCACTTTTAAATTTTTATATTTATTGATTGATAAATATTTATTTATTTCTTTTTAATTTTTCCCGATTTTTAAAATCTTTTTTTTTTAAAGTATAAAATCATTTTTCCTTCCCTCCGCTGTGGAAAATGCTCTCCCCGTGTCAGCCTGTGCCACCTGACAGGAGCTGTTAAAACCTTCAAAGCAGCGTCTGGGTTCCTGTGAAAGGCCCAGATTTCAACTCTGATTCCTACCAGGCTTGTCAGGGCTGGAGACACGGAGCAGATCCCAGGGGAAAGCTGGAATTGCTTCTCACCGGGACGAGTTTGTTGCTCCTGTCCCTCGGGGGTTGAAAATTGCTTTGGGATGTTTTTCCTGCAGACAGGAGGGAGGTGCAGGCTGGGTTTTGTCAGGGCTGGAATTCCAGGGAAGGAGCTGAGGGAAGGACAGGGAGGAGAAGAAAGGAGAGGAGGAGCTGTTTTCCCACAGGGAATGGCTCTCCATGCTCCAGGACAGAAGATCCATGAGAAAAGATGAGTTTTCAGGAGCACCAAAGGAAAAGGAGGGTGGGCAGTGTTTAAATCAGGATTTTCCATCTCTCCAGAATTCCAGGTGTTTCCCAAGCAAGGCTGGAACACCTCCCACTATCCCAGGCTGCTCCAACCCCAGTGTCCAGCCTGGCCTGGGACATTCCAGGGATCCAGGGGCAGCCACAGCTGCTCTGGCAATTCCAGCCCAGACAGGAATTCCCAATTCCCAATCTCCCCTCTGGCAGTTCCCATCCATCCCCTGGGTGCTGTCCCCCCATCCCTGTCCCCAGCCCCTCCCCAGCTCTCCTGCAGCCCCTCCAGGCTCTGAGCTCTCCCTGGATTCTCCTCCTCTCCAGGGAACATTCCCAGCTCTCCCAGCCTGCCTCCAGCCCTGCAATCAGCCCTGAGCCCATCTCCCTAAAAGCTTTCACTTCCAGGGATTTATTCCATTGTTTCATGGACACTCCTTGCTCCAACCCCGGATTTCCCACACCAACATTTCCTGGCTCTGCTTCTGCTCATTCCCAGATTTTCCCCATTTTGGTGTTTTTTGGGATGTTCTCCTGGCTTTGTCCCTGCCCTTGTCCAGCCAGGAATTCCCAATTCCCAATCTCCCCTCTGGCAGTTCCCATCCATCCCCTGGGTGCTGTCCCCCCATCCCTGTCCCCAGCCCCTCCCCAGCTCTCCTGCAGCCCCTCCAGGCTCTGAGCTCTCCCTGGATTCTCCTCCTCTCCAGGGAACATTCCCAGCTCTCCCAGCTCCACGGGCTCCCTGGATTTGCTCCCACCCATCCCCATCCTTATCCCGTGTCCATCACCAGCTCACTGTTCCTGCTCCTTGGGGTTGCCCAATCCCAACTGGAAATAACTTGTTTCTATTATACCCATAATTAAACATTATCCTGTACATGTCTATAAAAGACATATATAATACGATACATAATTAAATATTATAAATAATTCTATATCATTAACTATATAATATTATAAATATTATTCACTGTACTCTGGTTTTCAGGCCTGAAGTTTCTGAATTTCTGAAACTCTCGTTTTCTAATGTTTAAGTTATCTAAAACTTGTTCCCAAGGAGAAAACACAAACAACAAAATTGTTTTTGCAGCAGCATTCATGTTGTGAACTCTTTCTGAGGGAAAAAAAACCCCTCCCTTGATGTCCCTCTGGTTTGACCAATGTGGGTGAAGTTTATCTTCCTTTCACCAATCACAGCAGTCTGTAAAAAATAATATAGAAGAACAATCTCTAAAAATAAACTCATTTTCTTCACACAACTTAAAAAAAAATCCTAACTCTGTGTCTTGTGTGCTACCTCTACAACAACAACACACAATTAAACAGAGGGTTCAACGTAAATAATTAAATTATTTAAATTTCATTTAGTTCCTTGTTCTCAGTCCCTTCTTGTCACCCCCTTGGCACGTTTTTAATCAGAACCCAGCGCTCTCGTTTCGCCAGCCCCTCCTTATCCCAAGCATTTTTCCTCTCTCTTTATGCACATCCCTGCTGTCGGTGTCCAGCAGCACAGAACCCCGGGACGATCCCGTGCAGGTGTTTGGGTTGGATCCAGGGGTACCTGCACCTGGGGTCCAGCTCTGTGAGCAAAATCCACACATTTGTACAATTCCAGCTGCAGCAGCAATCACTGTAACGCTAGCAATGTACCTCATTAACATTGCCTCATTCACTTTATCAGTATTGATAAATTAACTTTCAAATTATTAGATTAGTGATAAATTAAATTGCTTCATAAACTTTATCGATATTGATAAATTAACTTTAAAATTATTAGATTATTGATAAATTAAATTGCTTCATTAACTTTATTGATATTGATAAATTAACTTTTAAATTATTGATAAATTAAAGCGTTTCTAATTAACTTTATCAATACTGATAAATTAACTTTTAAATTGTTAAATTATTGATAAATTAAATTGCTTCATAAACTTTATCGATATTGATAAATTAACTTTTAAATTGTTAAGTTAGTGATAAATTAAATTGCTTCATTAACTTTATCAATATTGATAAATTAACTTTTAAATTATTGATAAATTAAAGCGTTTCTAATTAACTTTATCAATACTGATAAATTAACTTTTAAATTGCTAAATTAGTGATAAATTAAATTGCTTCATAAACTTTATCAGTATTGATAAATTAACTTTAAAATTATTAGATTATTGATAAATTAAATTGCTTCATAAACTTTATCGATATTGATAAATTAACTTTTAAATTGTTAAATTAGTGATAAATTAAATTGCTTCATTAACTTTATCGACATTGCTTGTCAATATTGATAAATTAAAATTGTTAAATTATTGATAAATTGCTTCATTAAGTTTATCGACATTGCTTATCAATATTGATAAATTAAAATTGTTAAATTATTGATAAATTGCTTCATTAACTTTATCGACATTGCTTATCAATATTGATAAATTAACTTTTAAATTATTGATAAATTAAATTGCTTCATAAACTTTATCAATATTGATAAATTAACTTTCAAATTATTAAATTATTGATAAATTAGATTGCCTCATTAACTTTATCGATATTGCTTGTCAATATTGACAAATTAAAATTGTTCAATTATTGATAAATTAAATTGCTTCATTAATTTTATCAATATTGATAAACTAACTTTAAAATTATTAAATTATTGATAAATTAAATTGCTTCATTATCTTTATCGACATTGCTTATCAATATTGATAAATTAAAATTGTTAAATTATTGATAAATTGCTTCATTAACTTTATCGACATTGCTTATCAATATTGATAAATTAACTTTTAAATTATTGACAAATTAAATTGCTCCATTAACTTTATCAATATTGCTGATCAATATTGCAACTTTATTGCAGCACTGCAGTGAGTTAGCTCCTCCTCGTACCAAACCCCGTTGCCATAAACATTTCAGCTTGCTGGGACACCCCTAATGCCCAGCGTCCTTCCGGCCGGCTTCCACCTGATTTTCAGGAACATTTCACCCTGTAGCAGCACGAAGAGTTTTAACCCTTTAGCTCCCAGGNAAAACCAGTGCCTGCCCTGGGGCAGAGAGTGTGCCTGGGGCTGAGCTGGGCAGCCCAGACAGAAAATATCTGAGATAAGAAACAACAAAACAACCTTGAGAGCATCAGCTGAAGACTCCTGACTCATTCTTCAGCAGCAGGGTTGGGAGACAACAGAATTTACACATCTGGGGGTCACCCTGCCCAAAGCACCCCCAGAGCAGCCCCTGTGCCCCCTGGCTGACCCCTCCCCTCTCCTCTCGCCCCCCCAGTGCCCCCCAACCTGACGGTGCCGCAGGAGAAGTCCCCGCTGGTGACGCGGGAGGGGGACACCATCGAGCTGCAGTGCCAGGTCACGGGCAAGCCCAAGCCCATCATCCTGTGGTCCCGGGCTGACAAGGAGGTGGCCATGCCCGACGGGGCCCTGCAGACCGAGAGCTACGACGGCATCCTGCGGATCGTCAACGTTTCCCGGGAAATGACCGGGACCTACCGCTGCCAGACCAGCCAGTACAACGGATTTAACGTCAAGCCCAGAGAGGCCTTGGTGCAGCTCATTGTGCAGTGTGAGTAAAACCCTGGTTTTCTTTTTTTTGTTGTTGTTGTTGAGCTGAGAAGAAGTTGATTTATTCCTCCCCTAAACAAACGGCAGCGAGCGCCTTATGGCTGTTACATATTTGATGCGCGGTTGTTCGTCTCTGTAGTTCCCCGAATCCGTGAATTCCGTGTAAATGTGGAAGTAAAAATGACATAGGAGCCTCATTTCTGGTAAAAAACAAAACAACAAACCCAAAAAACAAACCCAAAAAACCCAAGCAAGTGTGAGGCAATCATTATTTTCCCCGCAGCTTTGAATTCCTTGACACGGGAACAAGCAGACGAGATGGGAGGACGTATTTCTCTAAACGCTGAGCTGATCCCGAGCTCATTTGTTGCTGCTGTGTAAAACAAGAGGAAAAAAGGAGGGCAGGAGCTGTTCCCTGGGAGCTGATCCACATCCAGATCCAGCCAGCCTGGCGAGCAGGGAGGGAGAAGGGAAGGGGGGGAATTCAGTTCTGGTTTATTTTGGAAACGCGCGGCGTTTGTCGGCGGAACAGGGAGCGCCTGGTTCGAGGGGTTCCTGGGGAATAACGGGGGGACAGTGAGCCCCTCTTTGTGCTGAGCGGCTTCCCCGGGCCTGCTGCTCTGCCAGCTCTTAATTTGGGTGGCTTGGGAAGGGCAGCCCTGGTTTATTCCTCTTTCTGGTGGCCCAATCTTCTGCCACTTGGCTTTTTAGCAGCGCCCCGTGCTCAGCACAAGTGACCTCTCTGGGGCCTCCAGGGAGGAGCTGCTCCTCCCACATCCTCGGGGCTGAGAAGAAGCTGGTTGGTTTTTCCTGCCCCTGCTTTGTAACAAATTATGGACTCATTGATTACATGCTTGGGATCTGCAGGATTTCCATCCATTTGGGCTTTTTGCTGCTGCTAAACCCCAAGTTTTACGTCCCAAAGTCAAGGCTGAAGGGAGGATGGAATCCCAAATCCTAAATCCCAAAGTCAAGGCTGGAGAGATAATGGAATCCCAAATTTTAAATCCCAAAGTCAAGGCTAAAGGGAGGATGGAATCCCAAATTCTAAATTCCGAAGTCAAGGCTGGCGGGATGATANCTTGGAGCTCTTTTCCAACCTCAACAATCCCAAGATTCCATGAATCTGGGAATGAGAGCCACCAGAGAAACCATGGAGTGTTGATCCTTCTAAATCAGGAGGGGGGAAGCAGCTTCTTTCCCCTTTTTTTCTGGCATGAATTTGCTGTGAAAAGTAGAAAATATTTTGTGGCTGAGGAATTCCAACAGCTTCCCAGTTCCTCAGGACCTGAGGCAGTTCCTGGTGGATCCCACGGGACACCTCAGCCGACTCTCAGATTCTGGGCATGCCTCACTTGGGTCGCTGTTATTTTATTTTCCCACCTTTTCCTGTTGCCAGACCCCCTCTTTTTGATGCATTTTTATTCTGCTGGAGATGCAGAATTTCCCCAATTCTGAGAGGAGAGACACAACCTGAAAATGCTTCCAAGAAGGAGGAGTCCAACAGGTATTTCCAGGCGCTTTTCCTTTCATCTCTCCGTGTTTAGAATTCCGCTCCCTTTATTCGCATCCTGGCAAGTGACAAATTGGAGATGAATGGAGAAAAATTATGGAAAGCTTTGATTATTTTTCCTGTGGGAGGAAAGTTTTTTGTTCCCAATGACTTGAGCAGCGTTTCTGTTCCGAGGGTGGCATTTAACCAATTGTCATAAAAACCAGATCTTTTCAGAATCTGGGAATATTTATCCTAGATGCTTCCAGCAGTGATGAACAGGGAAAGATATTTGATGGAACACATTTATCTAGTGTTCAGAATTTATTTAGAGAATAATTTTGGAATTTATTTAGGGAATATCTCACGGATTTCACTGTGCATGTGCTGAGCGAGGATATTCCCATTTTTTGGGAGGTTCTCCTTGTGACAGCAGAACTTGTCTCACTAGAAGTGGTTAATTCATCTATTTTCATGGAATTATGGAATATCCTGAGTGGGAAGGGACCCACAAGGATCACAAATCCAAGCCCTGGCCCTGCACAGTCGCCCCAGCAATCCCACCCTGTGCAGCCTTGGGAATGTGCCCATTCCCTGGGAAGCTGTTCCAGTGTTCCATAGGGAAAATCCTCCTGTGGAATTACTGCTCCAGGTCATGCCTGTGGGGTCAAGCTAAAGAAAAATGAGAAACAAATTCAAATATAAAGTGGTTTGGTTTTTTTTTTATTATTTGACCTCCTCATCCAATGAGTTTTTTTGTTTTCCTCACCTCTTTTCCACCGCCATCCCTTTATCCCATCTCAGGGATGTCAGGATCCCAGTCTGGGAGTTCTCCAGGAAAACTGTGGATTTTTGGTCTTGGTCACAGTTTGTCCTTTTAGCTGTGGTTTAAGGTTGGTTTTGTGTGTGTTCATCTTAAACCCTAAAACTCCTCCAGAAAAATTAAAATCCTGGAGTCACGGAATGGTTTGGGCTGGAAGGGAATTCCAAACCCATCCCACTCCCGACCCCACCACGGGCAGGGACACCTCCCACTGTCCCAGGTGGCTCCAAGGTGAGTTTTCCTCCGTGTTTGGTTTCCCATCATGGGTTAGATGGGATATTGGGAATTAAGAATTCCTGGCTGGAATTCCCAGAGCAGCTGTGGCTGCCCCTGGATCCCTGGGATGTCCCAGGCCAGGCTGGACACTGGGCTTGGAGCAGCCTGGGATGGTGGGAGGGGTCCCTGCCCATCCAGGGGTGGCCCTGGATGATCTTCATGGTCCCTTCCCACCCAACCCACTCTGGGATTCCATTTGATGATCTTCCAGCTGCAACTGTGGATAAATACATTTTTAGGGAATAAATCACACCCTGCTGGTGGCAGACAGGCCCCAATCCAGGGACAATTTTCCAGCTCCACTTTTCCAGCTGCAGGAGAAGGTGGGGACATTAAAGTGGCACCAGTGCCCCCTAACCAACGTTTCCATGGTGTCCCCTCTCCAGGGATCGGAGCAGTGAGGACGGGATCGGTTTCCCCACTCCCTTTTCCTTCTGGGCTCCATAAAATCCTATTTACAGCACAACCCCCTTCCCAAACTCAGCCATCTCCAAACCCTTGGGAAGCCTCTTAAGACATCCAAGATTTTTCATGGAATCCTGGCTGGCAGGGCTTTGCTGGCCATGTTGGGATGCTCCAGAATTTCCCATTCTGTTGGAGCTCGGCTTTATTTGCATCGTTCCCCCTCGGTAATAAATCCCAAATAACTCTGGAAAAGGGGCTCATCCTGCAGGAATTAGACTGGGAATGGAACAGAACTAATTAAGGAGAAAGGTGAGTTCTGAGTGATGGTCTCAGGTGCTGAGTGGAGCAGCATAAATGAGTTATTCCCATTTTCCTTCAGCTGCAGAATCCAGCCCCGAGTCCTCTTTCCTTGATTTTTCCATTCCTTTGCAGCTGGGAATGGGGATAGGAATTTTTCTGCCTTGGAAAGGCAGCTCAGGAATGTGCTGGGTCTACTCTCGAAATATCTGCCTGATGAAATATTTATTTGCAAATATTGTATAAATAATGAAATAAGAAAATGTGGCGAGAGAAGGAAGCGCTGCCCATCCCAAATGGGATTAATGGGACTAAAAACTCCTGGAATTTTAGGGAAGTCATTAGGAGGGACTGTTTGAACAGGTAGGGTGGCCAATCCCAGTGGGAATTTGCCAGCTTCGTGGAATTGCCCTGTGGATGGGGATGAGGCGTGTGGTAAAACGCCCAGAGAGTGGAATCTTCCAGATTATAAAATTTTAATTATGAAAACTCATTAAAAAGGGATAACCAAGGAATCTGAGGGACCAAATGGGGCAAATATCTGGATTTTTAAACAAATCTGTTATAAGTCTGTGCTTAGGCTGGAATGATGAAGGAAAGCAGAATTTGCATTTAATATTAATATTATTTACATCTCTTTTTTTTTTTTCCCCTTTTGATTGAAGATTTGAGTGGGAAAAGCCGATTAATATTCAGGACAAATATTACATAACCCAACCCATTCCCAGGCTGGTGCATTTATCACTTTCTGAATGAATTCTTTCTCAAGAGATAAAAGTTGGGTTTAATTTGGGCTGTTTGTGGTGGGAGAAAGGACAGCCTAAAAACAAGTTTAGAACTGGGTCAAATTTTTAATTCTGAGCATTTTTTCCCCATCTCTTCCAATGAAGAAATGACCTTAACGACTTGAAAATATCAAAATAATGCTGCTCCTATTGCTTTAATAATTTTGATTTGCTTTCCAAAGTGGGTTTTTTTCCCACCCTGGTGGAGGAATTCCACATTCCTGCCCCAAAGGATTTTCCCAGGATATGGCAGAGGTTGATGCTGCTTACCCTTCCTGTGGGGATATTTGTTGCTATTTTTATTTTATATATAAAACCAGAGAGATTTGGGCACTCCAAATGGATTAATCCCCATGTTGTGGGTTTTAACTTAGGGGTCATTCCCTGCTCCTTAATTCCTAGTCCAGAAACTTCCCAGAAAAATGGAAACCAACAAAATTCCATTCTCCAAGATCCTCATTTCTGATTTCAGAATAACCCAGAGGCAGCGATGGCTTTGGGTGGAATTTATCCACATGGAGCAAGGCAGGGGAAAAAAAATATGGAAATCACGGATGGCTGGGTCGGGAAAGAGAAATCCCAGGAGCTTTTTGATATTTAGCAAGGTCAAGGGCAGCGTGGGTTTGGTGACCCAGGGAGGTGATGAATATGCAAAACCCTGGCACTGTGGAAAATTTAAATGAGAACCAGATAATTTGAATTTTTTCCATATTTTGTGCTAAAATTGTTATCACAGACAGGCCTTGCTGTCAGAAATTCAAAAAAAAAAACAAAACAAAAACCACCAAAGCACTCCAGAAGTTGAATAAACAGAGATGTTATTGGTGGGAGACAAAATGGAATTATTTGTATTGGGGGTTTTTTGGGGGGGAGAATTGTTCTTGGGGAGGATAATCTTGCAAAGGAGCAAAGAGTTTTCCAAACAAAAAGGCTTTTGGAAGGATTAAAAATGAGTGGGAAGAGATGTAAATATTCCATGTCCATATTTAAAATGGGAAGGGTTCAGAGCTTTGCTTGCTCCAAACCCCATCCGACCTGGAACACTCCCAGGGCAGAGCAGCCAGAGCTGCTTCTTCTGTTCCCAATTAATGTCAGGTTAAGAGGTTGGATTTGAAGGGAAAATGGGAATTCCAGCCCAAAAGGGTTGAGGGGAAATCCATGAGATTCTCCTCCAAACCTTGTGGAATTCAGGGATGTCCATTCCCACAGGAAGGAGAGGGAATGTCCTGGCTGGAATATAAAGGAATCACAAAACCCAAGGACAACTCAACAGCAGCCAGGGAAAGGTAAATTGGAATAATTAACTTGGCCATGTAGTTAATTTTTAACAGCAGAAGATGCTGAGTAAATACAATTCCTTTCTTGTCCTGTAATACTGAGGAGATTAATTCCCATAATTACACAAAATATGGATTTCAACAGAACTCCGGCTGCAAAGTGCAGCATTAAAAATTAAGATTATTTGGATTGACACAGGACACAAGTAATGCTGCCCATGGATGCTGCTGGAATTTGTCCCAGCTGATTTTTGAGCTCCATAAATCCCTCTCCTCCTGTCTCACTTTCCAATATTCAACTTTGTGCCTGTAATTGCCTCATAAAACAGAGTTTGGAAGGCAACCCACGGATTTTAAAGACAAGCTGCTGCTTTCCCTGTGCTCCCTCCCAAATCCTTTGGATTTTATTCCCAGTTCCAGCGTTAAAATTCAGACCCGAATTTGCAAATCATTTTGCCCGTGGAGCTGGGAACGGTGGCAGCAGGAAGATTCCGTCCAGCAGGGGTGAAATTGGAGCTCTTTGTGTCCCACAAAATCAGGTTTTCCAGGGGAGATGGGCCAGAGGGTGTTGGATTCAAGACTGGAGGTCCTGGCTGCAGGGAATGCTGGGATGCTCCGTGGGAATGGTGATTTTTTGCAGAGATTTTCTTTGGGTTCCACCAGGCTTTGAGGAACCATGGCAGGAGTGAAATCAGTGGAGGCAAGGGGGAATCACTGAGGTTGGAAAATCCCTTTGGGATCATCAGATCCAACCCTTCCCAGCACTTCTTCATCCCCTGCCCAGCTCCTCAGGAATTCTCCATCCCCTGCCCAGCTCCTCAGGGATTCTTCATTCCCTGCCCAGCTCCTCAGGAATTCTCCATTCCCTGCCCAGCTCTGTTCCCTTCCCTGCTCCAGCCCCTCTGGATCTTCCCTCAGTTTCCCCCAGGACTGGAGGTTCCCCAGCACAGGGATGGAGCAGGTGAACGTTCTCCATCCGTGTCCTTGGCTTGGTAGGACATGGATCATGGACAGGATCTCACCCTGGATGTTGTCCAGCTCCTCCACCTGCTTGGAGGATCTTCCATGGACCATCATTCCCTCGGGAATCCCTCTGGTCCTTCCCCATCCACAACTCACCCTCATCTCCTGGCAGGGGCTCCGTGGGCTGGGGGCTCCCTGAGCAGCTCCCCTGCTGGAAATTCCCAGCAGGAAATTCCTTGGAAGAGGATTTCTCCCCCTTTCCTGGGGTTCAGAAGCTCCCCACAATAAAAGGGGGAATGTCACACCTCGTGTTTGGCATTGGTTTGGCAATCAAAGCAGGGACACGCGGATCTTTTTAGAGGAATTGTTATTTCTGGGTTGGTCTGAGCCTTGGAGGTAAATTCAAACCATTTAAAATTGATCCATATCCCTCACAACTGATCCATACAATTCACAACTGATCCATATCCCTCACAACTGATCCATATAATTCATAATCAATACAAATCCCTCACAATTGATCCATAATCCTCACAATTGATCCAAATACTTCACAATTGATCCATAATCCTCACCATTGATCCATATTCCTCACAATTGATCCAAATTCCTCAGAATTGATCCATATCCCTCACAACTGATCCATACAATTCATAATCAATACAAATCCCTCACAAATGATCCATATCCCTCAGAATTGATACAATTCCCTCAGAATTGATCCATGTCATTCACAATTGATCCATAATCCTCACCATTGATCCAAACCCCTCACAACTGATCCATATTCCTTACAATTGATCCAAATCCCTCATAATTGATCCAAATCCCTCACAATTGATCCATATCCCTCACAATTTATACAATTCCCTCACAATTGATCCAAATCCCTCACAATTGATCCATAATACTCACCATTGATCCATATCCCTCACAATTGGTCCAATTCCCTCACAATTGATCCATATTCCTCACAATTTATACAATTCCCTCACAATTGATCCATATTCCTCACAATTGATCCAATTCCCTCACAATTGATCCAATTCCCTCACAATTGATCCACATTCCTCACAATTGATCCATAATCCTCACCATTGATCCATATCCCTCACAATTGATCCAAATCCCTCACGATTAATTCCTATTCTTCGCCATTGACACAAATCCCTCACAATTGATCCAAACCCCTCATTTTCCAGGCTCCACTGCAGTTCCAGTGCCCATTAATAGATATTTTTATCATAAAGCCACTTTTCTCCCCGCTCTCATTGACTGCTTCCCTCCAGATGGGGCAGTTTATTTGGATTTATTTGATCATTCCGATGAATTATTGGCACATTTTATTCTCTATCAAGGAACAGACTGATCCTATCCCCACTTTCCAATCTGTGGCAGGGCTGGCTTGCAGAGAGGGACAGAGACACAAAGAATTCCCATTCCTGGTCAGGATGACAGGACTTGGGAATGATTTTTCCAACAAAGGACGGTGATTTTTCCTGTGAGAAAGGTCCTGGCTTGCAGAGGAGAGGCCTCAGATTCACATTCCGCTGTAATTTGCTTTATCAGGATAATTATAATGTGTCTGGGCAATGTAAAATCATGCCAAGAAGTTTCATGGAGCCTGGAAATTTCTGGAATGATCCATTGGATGTTGGGTTTGGTGCCCTTAAGCCATTGGGAGCTGAGAATGGGAAAGCGCCTCATCTCTACATCCCCTCTAGTGAAATAATCTGGGAATCATGGAATATCCTGAGCAGGAAGGGATCCCAAGGATCATCCAGTGCACCTCCAGACACCCCAAGAGCCCCACCCTGTCCCTGGGGGCTCTGGCAGCCTCGGGAATGTGCCCATTCCCTGGGAATACTGCTCCCCTTGGGCTTTGGAATCCCTGCAAGCTGAAATCCATGGGATTCAGGACCTGGAAGACCAAACACCAACCCATGGGATGGCTGAGGTTGGAAAGATCACCGAGCCCAGCAGGATATCCAGCACTGCCCAGGCTTCCATGTCCCTGGTGGAACAATTGGAAAATGATAAAATCCTGGGATGGTTTGGGTCAGAGGGACCTCAAAGCTCCTCTGTTTCCATCCCTGCCGTGGGCAGGGTTGTTGCCAAACTTCAGGATTCTCCAAACTTCATGGATCCACTCCAAGGCCAGGCTGGATGAGGCTTGGAGCAACTGGATCCAGGAATAAATCATGGATCACAGCTGGTTTCTGTCTCATGGACTTGGGTTTTGGAAAAGAATCCCAGAAGGGTTTGGTTGGAAGGGACCTTAAACCCTGCCAGGGCAGGGACCCCTCCCACTGTCCCAGGTTGCTCCAAGAGGATTAAGAATGGTGGGAAAACAAGGAAAACAGGGAATTCAGGGTATTTTTCATGGCAATCCCACGGACTGTGCAGAGCTCCCAAATATATCCAAGGTGAGCCCTGATGGAGTTCGGGGAGGAAATGAAATGAGAGAAAAACATATTCCTCCAATAACCTTGAAAATTCAATTTTGGAGATAAAACGGGGCTTGATCAAATCGGTTGAGGGGGAATATGAACTCCAAGAGGAGAGGAAACAGCTGGAAGAAGGAGAGGAGCAATGTCTGGATTTACTGGAAACAAAAGGGCAATTCTGTGTAAAACATCAGGGGGGAAAAGCAGACTTAGGAGCAATAATACAGAATTTTACAGATGCCGGTGGGAGGAGGAAAACAAGGAAATGTTGGAGTTTATTCCCTTCAGGATGAAATTGCTTGGCACAGAAGACAAATCCATCTGCCTCAAGAGCAGCCCCATAAACAGAGCTGATATCCCTCATTTATGCATTTATTTATTTAGTTGTCAGGTTTTTATTTAGTTGGAGCAGAACCTAAATGCAAATCCAGGCTCAAAGATGAGGAGCAGGGCCGGATTCCTTGGAATCCTCCAAATGGGATTAAATTACTCCCAGAATCCAGGACCAGGAAAATCCAAACCGACTCAAGCTCTGTTTCTCTGAGGTTTTTGACATCAGATCTGCTCAGGGCAGTTTAATTTCAGAGCAAGGCTCTGCTTTGATGCTGGACATGGGGCACATCTGAAATGTGGGATATCCTGGGGTGGTTTTATTTGAGGAGCTGGAATTCCTTCTTTCCCTGTGACCACACACAGGGATGAACTTTGGAGTAACTTTGGGGTTGCTTGGAGGGACCTCAAATCCCATTCCACTCCTTTTCCATGGCAGGGATCCCTCCCACCATCCCAGGGTGTCCAACCCCAGTGTCCAACCTGGGACATTCCAGGGATCCAGGGGCAGCCACAGCTGCTCTGGCAATTCCAGCCCAGACAGGAATTCCCAATTCCCAATCTCCCCTTTCCCAGTTCCCATCCATCCCCTGGGTGCTGTCCCCCCATCCCTGTCCCCAGTCCCTCCCCAGCTCTCCTGCAGCCCCTCCAGGCTCTGAGCTCTCCCTGGATTCTCCTCCTCTCCAGGGAACATTCCCAGCTCTCCCAGCCTGCCTCCATAGGAAAGGTTTGATCCCATCACTGTGCTGGGCACTGGTGAGGCCACACCTCAAAATCTGGGGTCAGCTCTGGGTTCCTCACCACAAGGAGGACCTGGAGGGGCTGGAGCATGGCCAGGGATGGGAACAGAGCTGGCAGGGAATGGAGAATCCCTGAGGAGCTGGGCAGGGAATGGAGAATCCCTGAGGAGCTGGGCAGGGAATGGAGAATTCCTGAGGAACTGGGCAGGCTCATCCTGGAGCAGAGGAGGCTCAGGGCTCTCCTGGCTCTGCACAGCTCCTGCCAGGAGGGCACAGCCGGGGAGGGTTTTTTTTTCAGTGTAAAAACCTCCAGGATCAGAGGAAATGGCCCCAGGTGTCTCCAGAGGAGGCTCAGGTTGGATATTTGGAAAATTCCTTCATGGAACAGTTTGTCCAGCCCTGGTGTTTCTTTGAGGGTTTCTCCACGAGTGTCCAGGCTCTGGTCAGATCTCGCGGATTTGTTCCCACTCAGGAATGTTCCCATTCCCTTGTCCCAAGCTGTGCTGCTGCAGCTCTCCAGTGCTCTGCTCTGTAGTGGGAACAGATTCCAGTTTCTCCCCTGAGCTGTAGGGACTAAACTCCTCCTTTCTCCACCTCTTCCCATTTTTCTTCCACCATTTCAGGTTTGATAAACACAGGACAAACCAAAACAGGGTAAATACACCCCAGACTGCTCCTTCTGCCTCAGCTCAGCTTGTCCTGCTTTTCCTTCTCAGGAGACACCAGGAACAATCAGGGAGAAATCCTGGGCTGACAATTTCCTCCAATAAATTCCCATTTTTCCCCTGTCCTGCTGCCCTGAGCTGTTCTCTTTTCACCCTAACTTTTTTTTTTTTTTTTTTTT
>VXBS01006424.1:20782-33408 GCA_013400255.1 Sitta europaea | reverse complement strand
CCTGGGTTAGTTAACCCTGCCTCTAGGACAGGCCCTAAACAAGACCCTGGGTTAGCTAACCCTGTCTCTAGGACAGGCCCTAAACAAGAACCTGGATTAACCCTATTCCCAGCCCTGGTTCCCCTCTAACCCTGTCCCCTCCGTGTCCCCACAGACCCCCCTGCCGTGGAGCCGGCCTTCCTGGAGCTGCGGCAGGGCCAGGGCCGCGGGGTCACCATGAGCTGCCGGGTGCTGCGGGCGTACCCCACGCGCGTGCTGAGCTACGAGTGGCGCCTGGGCGGGCGCGTGCTGCGCACGGGGCACTTTGACCTGCAGGACTCCACCGAGTACACCGTGAGCAGCCTGGCCCGCGACTCCTACGGCCTCTACAACTGCAACATCATCAACGAGGCGGGCGCCGGCCGCTGCAGCTTCCTCGTCACAGGTACGAGGGTGGGAAGGGGGAATTGTTGAGGGTTTTCATTTTAGGGTTTCTGTGGTGTTTTTAGGAAGTAATTTTAGTTTTAGTTTTGGCCTCTACAACTGCAACATCATCAACGAGGTGGGCGCCAGGCGCTGCAGCTCCCTCGTCACAGGTATGAGGTTGGGAGTTGAGCTTTCTAATTTTGGGGTTTTGTGGTGTTTTTAGGAAGGAATTTTAGTTTTAGTTTTGGCCTCTACAACTGGAACATCACCAACGAGGCGGGTGCCGGCCGCTGCAGCTCCCTCGTCACAGGTATGAGGTTGGGAGTTGAGCTTTCTAATTTTGGGGTTTTGTGGTGTTTTTAGGAAGGAATTTTAGTTTTAGTTTTGGCCTCTAGAACTGCAACATCATTGACAAGGCGGGCACCGGGCACTGCAGCTTCCTCGTCACAGGTACGAGGGCGGGAAGGGGGAGTTGAGCTTTTTAATTTTGGGGCTTTGTGGTGTTTTTAGGAAGAGGTTTTAGTTTTAGTTTTGGCCTCTACAACTGGAACATCACCAACGAGGCGGGTGCCGGCCGCTGCAGCTCCCTCGTCACAGGTACGAGGGTGGGAAGGGGGAGTTGAGCTTCTTAATTTTGGGGTTTTTGTGGTGTTTTTTATGAAGGGGTTTTAGTTTTAGTTTTAGTTTTAGTTTTAGTTTTAGTTTTGGTTTTAGTTTTAGTTTTAGTTTTGGCCTCTACAACTGCAACATCATTGATGAGGCGGGCGCCAGCCACTGCAGCTTCCTTGTCACAGGTACGAGGGGGGGAAGGGGGGATTGTTGAGGGGTTTCATTTTGGGGTTTTTGTGGTGGTTTTTAGGAAGGAGTTTTAGTTTTAGTTTTAGTTTTAGTATTAGTTTTGGTTTTAGTTTTAGTTTTAGTTTTAGTTTTAGTTTCAGTTTCCGTTTTAGTTTCAGTTTTAGTTTTAGTTTTGGCCTCTACAACTGCACCATCATCAGTGAGGTGGGTGCCAGGCACTGCAGCTTCCTCATCACAGGTACGAGGGGGAGTTGAGCTTTTTAATTTTGGGGTTTTCGTGGTGTTTTTTTGGAAGGAGTTTTAGTCGGTTTGTTCTGGTGGAGGTCGAGGGTGCAGCCTCAAGGTGTGCTGAGGGAAATAGAGGGTGGAGAGCAGGAAGAGGTTTTTAATGGACACAGGGATGGAGGGCTGGAATGTTCTGCCCGGGCAGGGGGTGCAGTGCCCATCCCTGGGTGTGTTTAACCCAGCCTGGCTGTGGCACTGGGGGCAGGGGCTGGGTGAGGGGCTGGGGCTGGGCTGGGCTCCATCACCCTGGGGGGCTCTGCCACCCTGGCATCCTGGGATTTTCCCAGGGGATTGAAGTTTCCCTTCGGGTTTTGTTTGGATTTTTTTGTTTGAGGCTTGATAGACCTTGAACAACCAAAGGAGGATTTCCAGGTTGTCCCAGGCTGGACAGGGCTTGGAGCAGCCTGGGACAGTGGGAAATGTCCCTGCCTGTGGCAAGGACTGGAATTTGATGGACTTTAGGGTCCCTTCCAACCCAAAATATCACATGGTGGGAATGGCATCCCCTGGGTGGGAATTTCACACAGCACAAATGTGGTGGGAACACAGCAAATCCCGCAATTCCAGCTGGTCCTGCTCCTTCCAAGTGGGATCCAACCTCTGGCTGACACCACCCAGAGCCTGCTGGAGGGCTTTTCACTGCCACCAACCTCTCCAAATCTTGGGATTTTAATCCCAAAGGCAGCTCTGGAGGAAACCAGAAAAATTGTTTGGCCTCAAGTGAGTAAATTTGAGTCAATTTATTCATCAGGATCTGGATCCCAGACTGTGGACATTTATTCCAAGGCAATTATTTTGCCAGGATTGGGGCAGTTGGAGTGGTTTTAGTGAACCACAAATCTGAAAATGAGTCCTGAAATGATTTTATGATGTTTTCCATTTCCCATCCCTCCCTTTGCTCCTTTGGGGTTCATCCCACCCTGCTAATTTATGGTGGATGAAGGATGCTGGAAGTAACACTTTGACTTTTCTCAGTCTTTTCAAGTTAAAACTGAGTTTATTTAGGAAATAAAGAGAGCAGTGGCTCTGTTGTGCTCCCAAATCTCAGCAGCACAGATGGAGTGGAAGCCCCAGGGAACTGAAAATGCTGAAAAAAAATAATGAAATGGTTAAAAAGGAGGCTTGGATTTCACTGGGAATGTGAATAGGGAGAAGAAATTGGGCATTTCTTAGGCATGATTGGAAAAAAAAGCCCAATAAATGACTGCAAGGCAGGAATGTGGCAGTTGTGTGGAGCTTTTGTTTTGGGGGGAATAATGGGTTGTTGTAACCCATTTTTAGCTGGTTTATTTCTGGTTTTTCATGCAAGAAAAAATAGAAATGTGCTGGACTGGGGCTGCAGAAAGCCATTGGTATGCTCAGAGAAAGCTTTTCAGTGCAGCATTTCAAGCAGCCTGCCTTGAAAGATTTATCCTGACCCCCGAGCATGCAAAATCTCCTTTTTTTTTTTTTCCCCCTGTATATTTTGAGCCAGATTGGAGGAGATGAAAGCCAAATAAATCACACATGGAAAAGGGGTTAATTTACAGCGTCTGGGCCGACATGAGGCAGATGTAACCTGCCAGTCTCTTCAAAATAAATAAGAAGTGACAAGGCAAATTGTGTTTGTGGGGAAGCAGAGCCGAGTTCATGCTCCTCACAGCTTCACCACCTCGAGATTTCATTCGGGGCCAGATCGTATCCAGAGAGCAACAAGGAGTCCATCCCAGGCCGTGGCTCTGGAAAACCCCGGAGGGCTGGGAGCAAATAAATCAAAAATAAAGCAAAGCAGAGCCGTGAGCAGCAGCGGCTGAGGAGCCTCCCCGAGGGAGGGTTTGGGGATGGAGGAGGAGGAGCACAGGGAGCTGCTCCCTCCCTCCCTGCAGCAGCGCTGAGGGGCCAGAGGCTCCTCCAGGACACAGCTGAGCCCTGCTGGGACACAGCCTGGCCTATGGACACCCCAGGAACAGCCCCTCACTGTGCCTTGGGCTTCTCAAGGGTGGGCACAGTGCAGGATCACAGTTTGCTAAGGAGGGATGGAGTGAGATCATCTCCTTCTCCTTCTCCTTCTCCTTCTCCTTCTCCTTCTCCTTCTTCTCCTTCTCCTTCTCCTTCTCCTTCTCCTTCTCCTTCTCTTTCTCCTTCTCCTTCTCCTTCTCCTTCTTCTCCTTCTCCTTCTCCTTCTCCTTCTCCTTCTCCTTCTCCTTCTCCTTCTCCTTCTCCTNGCTTCTTCTTCTTCTTCTTCTTCTTCTTCTTCTTCTTCTTCTTCTTCTCCTTCTCCTCCTCCTTCCTTTTCTCCTTCCTTTTCCTCTTCCTCCTCCTCCTCTTCCTCCCTTTTTCCCCTTCATCACCCTCACTATTTCTGTTCTGCACCGTTAACAAGTGACAGGATGAGAGGGAAGGGCCTCAGGGAAGGTTGAAGTTTGGGATCAGGGGGAAATTCTTCATGGAAAGGGCAGCAGTGGAGTCACAACCCCTGGAATTGTCCAGAACCATGGATGTGGCTCTTGAGCCCATGGCACAGTGGTGGCTGTGGGGGTGGATCCTAGAGGTCTTTTCCAGCCTGAACAATTCCATGATTCTCTGTGCCCCTGGGGAGACATTTAGGATTAGGATTACCTAGAACTGAGTTTACCTGACAAGTCCTGGTTTAAAATTTCTCCTCAGTTTGGGAAGTTTGACCCACTCCAGCTGGAATTTGTTCTGCTGGGGCTGCCCTGGGCTGAATTTGACCCCCAAGTTGTGACCAAGGGGGGATTTTTAGATTTTTTTCGACAATATTTTGTTCCAAATCTATAAAATTCTTTAATCAGGGCTGCATGCACATCCATGTGGGATTCCTTCCTTAATTCCCACCAGGAATCTCTGTCCATAGTGGATAGGGCTGGCTTGGCAGGGCTACAGATTTAATATGAAAATTCAATATTTCAATTATTCATCACAGCCCTGGGTAGGACTAAACAAAGCTCTAATGCCATTCCACGGACTTAATTCCTTTTATCAACCAACTCCTGATCCCACCAGCGAGGGAAGGCAGTTTGGAATATTAATTCCGTGTCGTTCTGGCCTCTGGAATTTTTCTGCCGTGGGATATTGCGTTAATTAATGAGCTCATCTTTAATTATTTACTTTGTCTTACATCACCCTGTCAGCGCTTCCAGGCAAGTGCAACATCAAGCCAATCAAGGGCTAATTAGGGAGGGTTTAATTGTTAGCTCGTGATCAGAGCTTTCCCTCTCCTTGGAGCTCTTGGAAGCTCTTTGGAGCTGGCGGGGCGGAATCGGAGCAATCCCAACATTCCAAACTCTCCTCCCTTGCCAATGCCTCCAGAAGGGATTGTCCCCACCCCTGGCAGCATCCCAGAGGTGCCAGCAGTAATTGAGGTTGGAAAATCTTCAGGGATGATCCAGTCCAACCTTCCCCCATTCATCCATGGGACGCTCAGGTTCCTCACATCTCCTGCCTTCCCTTCTCCCACAAAACTGGGATTGCAGGAGATGGACACGGATCAGCCCTTCTGGAGAGCCCAGAATCCACCTCTGCAAAGGGCTCTTTGGAAACTTGATTTTTCCTCTAATAAAAAGCGTTTTTCCAATCTTTCCAGTAGGAGAACATATGGAAATATTTTGGTTTTCCGTGTTTCCCTTGATTTTTGGATATTGATATCCAATTCCCTGACTTTTGGATATTTTAAGAGGCAAAATTGATCACAGCACTCCCTGGATTGGGTTTACCCACATCCTGTTTTTATGGATGGAGCAAGGATGGGCCTGTCCCATGAAAGATCTTGGATTCATGGAATGGTTTGGGTTGGAAAAGGCTTCAGGAAGGGACATTTTTAATATCAGGGACCCTTCCCACCATCCCGGGCTGCTCCAAGCCCAGTGTCCAGCCTGGCTTTGGATACTGCCAGGGATCCAGGGGCAGCCACAGGAACGGGCCATTCCTTGGAAATCTGCATTCCAGTCCATTCCTGGCTGCAGTTTTGTTTGGTTTCTCCCTCTCAAGTGATTCTTTGTGGGATGTGAGGGAATCCTGGGCTGGCTCTGGAGTGGCTGGAGCAGCCAAGGGCTGTTGGGTTTGTCGGGAAGGTGGGAGCCCACAGCTGGGAAGGGACAGGGACAAGGAGGTGGAATGCCAAGAGGGGAGAGCTGCAGCTTCCTGGGAAACCCTGAGAGGTTTGGGAAGGCTTGGACGGGCTGGTTGGAGCTGGGATCCATGGATGGAGCCACGGGCAACTCCAGGCGTGGAGGCAGAGCTGTGGGAATGCTCAGGGATGCTGCAATTCCCAGGGCTGGAGTGGCTCCAGGGGCTGCTCCCATTCCTTGTGCTGCTCCAAGGATTCCCCAGAGCTGCACCCTGTCCTGGCTGCCTTTCCCTGTGCTCTGATCCCGTTTTTCCAGGGGCTTCCCCATCTCCCCCCTCCTCAGAGGCCTCCCTGTGCCTGTGGAGATGTTCATTATTGATTATTTACAATTCCAGGCCCACATCCCATCCCCTTCCCTGCCCATCCCTCAGGAATCAGGGTCTGGCACCCCCTGACAGGCGACACCATTCCTCCCTTCCTCAGCTGCCATTCCCACGGCATTGCTGCAGGATTCCCATGGGATTTCTGTAGGATTCCCACTGGTGACACGTAAATTGCCACCTCCACACTGAGCCAGGGATTTCTTTGGAATTGTGGACCCTGTTCCTTTAGGAATTGCTTCCTGCCAGGCACAGGCATGCACACCTGTAGGGTGTGTGCAGCCACACGGAAACATGGAATGCTGGCAGGATATCTGGGAATGGGAGCTTCCCAAATCTATCCCAGGGTGGGAAGCAGGAATCTCCAGATCCTGCTAAAACTGGATTTATTCCTCCCTCAAGGCAGCACCTCGGAGCTCAGGGCCCCAGACTGATGGAGCTGAGGAACACCCCGAGCTCAGCTCCTGGGGTGGGGACAGCAGGAATTGCAGGAATTGCAGGAAGAGGAATGGGAGCTCTTGCAGGGCTCAGCCAGCAGATGTCACATTTGGGGAGGAGTTGGATCCTCGGGAAAACCCCAGGGAAAGGGAGGAAGCCGGGAAGGGCACCTGGAGAAGGAATCTCATGGGTGCCACTGGAGCATTCCACGTTTTTCTTACTTTGGGATGTTGGGCTTCTGTGCCTGGGATGGGAACCTCCAAACCCATTGGAGATGGACAGACCTCAGATAAATTGAAATTTGTGCCCCAATTAGGCATTAAAAGTTCATTTTATTCCCAAATTATCCTTTCCCTGCAAGTTGCAATATACCAATAATTCTGTCAATATTTTGGGAAGGGTTTTTCTGGGCAAGGTGGGAAAGTCTCATCCCCAAGTTCCCAGTGGGAGCAGCAGGTACAGGGTTGTCCATCCCTGGAATTCCCTGGAGCAGCTGCCTCCTCCACTTATTGGGGGAATTATTTATTATTAATATTTAAATATTAATAGACTTTATTAACCTTAACCCTGCTCCAGTGTCTTCAGCTGCTCAGCCCAAACAATCCAGACCTTGGAATTCATCCCTGGAGGACAGGGAGGGCCTGGAATTCATCCCTGGAGGACAGGGAAGGCCCTGGAATTCATTCCTGGAGGACAGGGAAGGCCCTGGAATTCATTCCTGGGGGACAGGAAGGCCCTGGAATTCATTCCTGGGGGATTAAGGGAAGGCCACAAAGGCAAGAACACCTTTAAGGTCCCTCCCAAGCCAAATAATTCCCTGATTTTTCAGCTCCCATGGTTATGGGGAGGCTGGAGGTGACTGGGATGATCCAGCTGCAGGATTGGGATGAGGAGCAGATCCAGGAGGAGACAGATGCTGCCTTTCCCAAATGCAAACAAAGAACAAAACATCTTCTTTCTTCCTGCAACCCTTCCATAAAACAGAGATCCTGGAATAAAGCAGAGCACGGGAAGGGGCAGCATTTTCCATAAACTCCATGTCTCCCACTATTTCACACAGTTTAATGCAGTGCTTTATTTAGGATTTATGTTTTATGCAGTGTTTTATTTAGGATTTGTGCTCTCCCAGCATTTTAAAGATGGAAAGGGCTGGAGCTGAGGTTGCCAAAAGGGGAAGGGTTTATAAATCCCTGATTTTACTTCCTTGCCCTAAATGTGACAAAGTGGGAGCTGCTCTGCTCAGCCCTCAGAGCCAGCTCCTGCCACCAGGAGTGCCACAGACGTGGGACAGGGATTCTGCAATTCCCAAGCACCAAACTCCAAGGAATTGGCAGAACTTGATGGGAAGAGAAGGAGGAAATGGATGAGGAAATGATTCCTTGAATGCTCCATGTGCACACAACTCCCACTCTTTGCTCCTGCAGGACAGGGAGCCAACACCAATCCCAGCCTCTGGGATCTGGGACATTTAGGATCAGAGCTGGAATTTGCAGTGCCCAGTTGGAATTCCCAGCTGGAATTTGCAGCGCCCAGCCCAGCCACAATTCCTTGAAGGAATTCTTTTCCTCAGGGATAAATGGCTGAATGATCCCAAAGAACCACAGGAGGAGGAACCCTGGCTCATTTCCTCTAAAAGGGACCAGCTGAGCCTCTTACCTTTTATTTTAAAAACTAAAAATCCCCTGTCCCTAAGGAATGTGGAATCCAAGGATGCAGATTTTTACAGGTCACAAACTGACAGCTGAGTAGTTCAGGTGTCAGAAACTGCTGGTCCTGATCCAGGTTTTTACCTGAGGCCTGGAGATGAAAGGGATGGGAACACTTCAGGGAAAGTCAGGCTGAGGAGGCCACGGAGCCAACAATGAAATCCTCTGGAATTGTGGAAAGCAGCTCCGGGTTTGAAGCAGGGTGGGAATTGGTCAGTGAGAGAAGGATCCTTTTTATCAGAGTGAAATCAAACTCCAGCACCAGGATCTGCCAAACCCTGGAGAGCTGGGACAGGACCCACTCTGCCTCCTGGATTTCCATCCCAAGGGGTGACAATAAATGGCCTTGGAAGTTCTGGATGAGGGCACTTCAGTCTGGTAAACAAATGGGATTTGGGGGATTGCAGAGCTGGGAGGGGGATGCTGTGTCCTTGGTTTTAACAATTTTCAACCCAGGGACAGGGAGAGGGACTTTGGATAAAGGCCTGGAGCAGCCAGGGCAAGGGGAATGCCTCACTCCACTTCTGTTCAGGACATTTCTCCAGCTTTGAGATCCCAGTGGAGCTTGGGATGGAGCAGCTGAAGTGACTTTTCCTTTTGCTTGGCTTCCCTAATTCAGTGCCGCAGTGATTTCATCCCATTTCTGACCTTACACTGGTACAGGGCTGGTGGAAAATGTTGTTTGGATGTTTGGATGCACTGCCTGGAGGGATTGAGTGCTGCACAACAAATGCTCATGACTGAAAATGTCCCCCTGGAGAGGAGAAGGCTCCAGGGAGAGCTCAGAGACCTTCCAGGGCCTGAAGGATGTCCCTGCCCATCCAGGAAGGGATTTAAGGTCTCTTCCAGCCCAAACAATTCCGGGATTCTGGGATTCATCCTCTCTTCATTTCCCCTCTAAACTTCGTTGGCCAGCGTTGCTCTGGTGGGGTGGTGGCCGATTTAGGGGGTTTGTATGGAATCCCAGAATTCCAGAGGGGCCAGGCTGGGAGGGAGCCCAGAGGGTCCCTGGGGCCACTCCTGCCCCAGCAGGGCCAGCCCAGAGCCCAGGGCACCGCAGAGTGTCCCTGGGGCTCGGGAATGTCCCTGGGGCTCGGGAATGTCCCTGGGGACCGGGAATGTCCCTGGGGACCGGGAATGTCCCTGGGAACCAGGGATGTCCCCGGGGCTCGGGAATGGCCCCGGCAGGAGACCCCAGCCCCGCTCGGGGCTCTGCCCAGGGCAGCAGCTCTGCTCCTGGGCCGGGAATTCCTGGGATCAGCCCCGGGCTCTGGGGCCACTGCTGGGCCTGGAGCAGAGCCTGGGACTGACTGGGACTGACTGGGATAGACTGGNACGATCTCCCCCATTCCCAAATCCCCATCTTCCCAAGCCCCAGGCCCCCGAGCAGCAGCTGATCCTCCCGTGTGACACCACCCAGCTTCCCCTGCCATCAAAACCCCAGGAAGCCCCAGGAAAACCAACAGCCCAACGTTTCCAGCTGATATTTCCCTTGGCTTCCTCAGCAATGGTTTTTCCGCTTTCCCCAGCAGCAGAACAACACGACCATCTCTATTTTTCCGGTGACCTTTCCGTGTCTGCCACCCCAACAGCTCTCACTGAGGCCACTTTGGCCACGCAGGCGGCTCCTGCAGCCTGGCTCAGACTCCACTTTCACTCCTGCTGAGCACCAGTCCTCCCAGCCCTGCTCTGGATCCCACCCAGGAGCTCCAGGTCCCTCCCATCCCGAGGATCCAGAGCCTTGGTGCACAAGGGACATTGCCCAGCTCCCCACAACTCCCACACTTCCAGAATCCCCCTCTGCTTTCCCTGCACTCCAAACCCCGAGGTTTACTGACAGCCCTCAGCGTTGAGCTGTCGAGCTGCCAGCCCCTCCATTCCCAGTTTTCACAGGGATTTGGGATAATGCAGCTCTTCATGGAGCCTCATTATTCCCCCAAAGGTGCCGGTGTTGTTCAAGTGCCCCTCTTGTGACAAGTGGCTCATTACAGCTCCTCTCAGCCCCCCCCCAGAGATCCCATTATATCCAGCAGCAGAGGGAGTGGGAAGAGGATAATTTGCATCCAGCATGAGCTTTTCCCATTATTCCCACTTCTCAGGAACAAGGAAAACAAATCGTCTCCACCGCTGCTCCCTTTCTGTTCCCGCTGCTGTCCCTTTTTTCCAGCGGCAGGTTTTGCTCTGCTCCCTCTCCTTGGAATATTGTTGTTTGCTCCTCCACTCTGGGCTAATTGGAGGTGCTCCTTCCCCAGGAAATTGGGAAAAATATCTTGGCTAAAAGGGCTTTTTTCTCCTTGGGAAAGAGAAGCGTGGTTGGAGAGAAAAGCTGGGTCAGTAAGTGGCACGTTGGTGTTTATTCCCGGGGTTTTGCCTTTGTTCCTTTGCATTTTGGGTTGTTTTCAAAGGCATTTCTCCTCCTCTTCTCACTGCTTTTCTGCTGATGGAAATTGTCCAGTTTGGAATTGGAAATGCCTCTCATCCCTCTCTAGTTCCACCTGGATCAGGGAGAGCTTGGAGGAGAAAAATCTCTAAATTCAGTGTTTGTTTTGTCACAAACTCCTAAAATCCCAAATAAGGGAAGGGGGTAAAGAATCCCCACCCCTCCCATGTTCCATGACAGGCAGGCCATGTTTTCCCAGATTTTTCTGATCCTTTCCCAATTATTCCCATATATCCAAATCCCAGCAGAAGTATGGATGGAAGTAGAAAATTTGGGAAGTGGAAAATCCTCATCCTGCTTTGGTTTTTCTCTAATAAAAAACATGTTTTGGACCTTTCCAGGAATAGGAGGTATGGAAATATTTTGGGATTTTTCTATTTTCCCTGATTTTTTTATATTTTAAGTAGCAAAATGGAGCACAGCAAATCCTGGATTGGGTTTGCTCCCACCCTGTTTTTATGGATGGGGCAAGGATGGACCTGTCCCATGAAAGATCTTGGAATTGTGGAATGGTTTGGGTTGGAAAAGGCCTTGGGAAGGGACATTTTTAATGAAATCTGGTTGCTCCAAGCCCCATCCAACCCGGCCCTGGACAATTCCAGGGATGGAATATCCACCCCATCCCTTGGCAAACCCTCTCCATGGATTTCAGTCAACATGAACGCAGATTTAGTGGATTTAGGAACGTTTTGTCCTCTCTCTGGAAAACCATCCCTAGTTTTTCCCACATTTATGAAGGATGCAGGCTCGGATGTGCTGTGATCCCCTCATTTTTCCCAATTCCCTGGGAGATTCCCTTTTCCTGCCTTGTCCAAACCACAACAGAGCGACGCCCTGTGAGGTCAGGCACCTCTCTGGGTGCTTCAGGGCAACTCCAGAGCCTTTCCACTCGGGAATGTGGAGGGGAAAGATGGGATGGAGGCAGCAGCAGCTGCTGGGAATTTCCAAATCCTATTCCCAGTTCTGGGACAGCGTTTCCTCTCATTTGTGCCAGTCCTGGTGTAGCTTAGGAGGGTTTGGGATTGGTATTCTGGCAGCAATGCCGAGATTCCAGCCTGGCTTTGCCAATGGATCCATGAGTTCTTCCTCTTCCATGCCCACACCTGGAGGAGGGAAATAACAATAAAGGCAAAGTACGGCCATGAATCCTTAAAAAATGTGGATGGAGGAAAATAATCCTAAGATGTGGTTCTGGAAGATATTGAACAAAACCACTCCAAACACCAGGAGAGGGATGGGTGAAGCTGGATCTTAACCCTTGGATCCTGGGAATGAGGGGCTGGATCTCAGCCCTTGGATCTGGGAATGAGGAGTTGGATCTCAACCCTTGGATCTGGGAATGAGGGGTTGGATCTCAGTCCTTGGATCCTGGGGATGAGGGTGTGGATCTCAGCCCTTGGATCTAGGAATGAGGGGGGGCTGCAGATGGATTTTAATCCCTGGATCTGGGATGAGGGGGGGCTGCAGTCGGCTCTCAGCCCTCGCCCCCGGCACACCCCGTGCCATCCAGCGGCCATTCCGGGGCTGTTCAGTGGCCATTCCCATGCTGTCCAGTGGCCATTCCCGGGGCTGTCCAGTGGCCATTCCCGTGCCATCCAGTGGCCATTCCCGGGGCCGTCCAGTGGCCGTTCCTGGGGCTGTCCAGTGGCCATTCCCGTGCCGTTCAGTGGCCATTCCAGGGCTGTCCAGTGGCCATTCCCGGGGCTGTCCAGTGGCCATTCCCAGGGCTGTCCAGTGGCCATCCCTGGGGCTGTTCAGTGGCCATTCCCGGGGCTGTTCAGTGGCCATTCCGGGGCTGTTCAGTGGCCGGCCATTCCCGGGGACATCCAGTGGCCATTCCCGGGGCCGTCCAGTGGCCGTTCCTGGGGCCGTCCCGTGGCCATTCCNCCATGCTGTCCAGTGGCCATTCCCGGGGCTGTCCAGTGGCCATTCCCGTGCCATCCAGTGGCCATTCCGGGGCTGTCCCCCCTGCCCCAGCCCTTCCTGACCCGTCCCTTTCCCCAGGCAAGGCCTACGCCCCGGAGTTCTACTACGACACGTACAACCCGCTGTGGCAGAACCGCCCGCGCGTTTACTCCTACAGCCTGCAGTGGACACAGATGAACCCC
>VXBS01006423.1:6572-54633 GCA_013400255.1 Sitta europaea | reverse complement strand
GCCCTCCCAAGGGCGGGAGGAGAAGAAGGGCAGACAGACAACGGAGAGAACAGCCTGGCCTGCAGAGAACACTGTGGCAGGCCAGGGAACGAATATGAGATAAGCAAAGAATAAACAAATTCCTGAACACGAGAGAACAAACGACTTGACCTCTTCTTCAGACGCAGGGCTGGGGGAAAAGAGAAAGCCTTCACAGAGACAAGATAAGTTAGGTGAAAGCCAAGCTCACAGAGCTCTCAGAAACCCCAGGAAGGCCCAGACAAAAAAAACAGAAAAAGAAAGAAAAAATTATATTTTTTTATATTTTAAAAAGCCTAACAAGCACCTGTATGGGCACCAAAGGAGCTGTGCATGGGGACCAGCACCGGTGGTCCTCTGTGGTTTGTGCTAAAGGTGGCCTTGAAGCCAGGAGCAGCTCTGACCCCCGTTCCAGACTGGGAGCAGCTGGCACAGCTCACAGAGAGTCGGCAAAAGAGCACGTGGCCAGCAGAGAGAAGCAGAGAGAGCTTGTTTCTAATACAGGACTTGGACTAAATTGACTTTTTTCAGCGTTACAAGACTTTGTACTCGAAAAACACTAATTCTCTCTTGGGCTAAGAAGGAAAAAAGAAGGTGAAATTTTGTAAGAACCACCACATGAAATTGAAGTCAGTAAGAGAAGAGTTAGATTTTAGACAGAAGGGATTTTGAAAAGTTTGTCTTAAGCTTAGGCTGTAAAATTCTTTTGTAAAGCTATGGTAAAGATATACTTGATATATCAGACTTTGGGTTTTCCCCAGTAAGTTCATGGAATGCTTTGGATGGTGGTAGCATTCTAGCCACAATCATGAGAAGAGGCACCAGTGTTAGAAGTTTGATGAGAAACCTCAGCCCCTGGGGATAAAAGGGGAAGACCTCTGTTCCCAGAGATGAGTGAAAAGATGCTAAAATGGCTCATTCCTTAAAATAGCACCCCAATAAGCTGATATGGACTAAAAGCTCAGTTGTGAGGAAAAACTGTGAAAGATGGGAAAAACTTCACAAAGGCAGATATCGAGCACCTGCGGTTTGTGAGGAAATGAAGCCACAAGAGTTCTTTTCTAGTAAGAAGCTTTCCATAGCATTAGCAAAGAATACTTTTCTCTCTAAATGAACTAAAGAAAGACTATTTGTAGAGGTGAAAAACTGACAGATTTCTGAGTGTTGTTGTTTTTATATTGTTGGTTAAGAGAAAAGAAGGTGTGGGGAGGGAGGAAGAGTGTTTTGAACGTTCCATCCTCATTCTTGTTTTTTTTCTTTTATGTTAGTTAATAAAGTCTTATTACTTTTAAGCTTAAGCCTGCTTTGCTCTTGATTAGAAACTGAAATGGGCAAAAAAATCAAACCAAAACATCCATGATTCCTAACTGAAAGGCCTAAATTAACTTAGACCATCCTAACTTAAAAATACCCAAGAGAGTAGCATTTTTCAAACTACCTATGATGTTAATTCATTACTATTTCCTTTATTCATTTTTCAGAGTTGGACCACTACTTGCAGTCAGGTGATTTATGAGTAATTGTGCCTATGAATGTTGGTAACAGAGAAATCACTTCCACAGCTTACAAACTCTAGAAACTACAGATAATTTCTACTGTTTTCAGAAGATCTGTCAATTGAAATGGTGAAGGCTGGGAAAACTTCTGGAGACATTTAAGCACTGTTTCTTATACTCCTTTTTTTTTTTTTTTGTCCTTTTCCCTGCCCCTAAAAAATCTATTTTTAAGCAGGGACAACCAGTTTACTGCTATTCTGTGTGCCCTCTAGGCATTAAATATTCATTCAGTCCCACATTCTATTTCCCAAAGGAACAAAATTTGGGGCAAGTCTCATGTGGAATAGAGCAGAAAAAATCAAGCATCTAGGATAGTGACCTTTGCCAAGGTACAGGCAAACATCACATTTTGACATGTAGGGGGAATCTCTGCTCAAAACCCAGTCCTGTGGTCTTTGCAAGCATGCATTAATACTTGAGAATTTAAACTTACACAATATTAACCAAAAACATTTGAGACTGGAAAACTGGATGGAGGGAAAGTCTGGCACTATATACTGTAGCAATGGCAGGAGGTTTAGCTCTCTGATCTCTCCCTTTAGAACTGAAGTTAAACAAGATGAAGCAGAAAAAGGTGGATCCACCAATGGGTGCTGGTACTGGAAAAGAACAAGCTATCTACCTCTTAACAGAGAAAAATCAGAACTAAAATACAATCTTCAGGCATTAAATGTACATCATAAGTTTGCCCACACAGGTGGAAGGTCAAACTTTCTCATCCCTCTCTTCCCTCCTGATCTTTAGTTTAGAACTGCTCTTTTATCAAAAAAGATCCTGATGTTGAAGTCATCCAGAGGAATCTCGATTTCTATCAAAGTTCCAGGAGGATAAAAAATTTTTTGTCTTTCCATGGGTATTATCTTCTTAAAAGCTATAGAATATCTAACCCTTTGCATGTAAACTTGCGAACATGCAGGCTGTGTTACTATTAAGGTTTACACAACAGTTCCACATTCATCCTATTTCCATTGATTAGAGCACCCTCCAGCTGTCTCCATTCTCTCCTCACCCCCTAATTTCTTACCACCTTTATGCACTTAACAGGGAGAGATCAAAAATAATCATACTGAAGGGAGAGTTCTAAAATAATATAATGAAATTGGGTACTGAAATAGACAAGTATTGAGTGCCCTACTTAAAGCATAATTTTCCTGGGACACCTATAGCAAAGACTGTATGAATCTCAAGAATTTGTGCTTTTCACAGTCCAATAAAATGTTGGAATTTGTGATCCTAAGATACTAGCAACACAAGTCACTAGACAAGCAATCAATTCAATAAATGATAAATCAAGACAACAGGTTAAATTCAGCTCAACAACATGAAAAATAAAATTTGCAGGTAATAACATAAGTAGCTTTATAAGCCAAAATTTATACACTTAAACTTACACTTTTTCCAGAAAAAAAACCTAATTAAAAAAATTAATAAAATAATAATTTAAAAACCCACTAACAACAAAACTCCACTAAAATAGCCCCAACAAAACCCCCCACCAATATTAATTAGAGACCAATTGCCAGAATCAGGTAAAACAAAGCAGTTTAACTTTAAATCCTTTCAAAACTCATTCTCTTCAAATTTCACCTTAGTAGTATAGCATTTGGGATAGCTTCTTCAATATATGATAACTGTGGAAGTAAGAGAACAGCCTGGTTTTTATGCCTATATTCTGAAAGGTTTACTGTATTTTTCTTAATCCTTTAGTTGCATATTCATTGCTATATTTTTGTCTAACTGCTGTCACATTATCATGCAGAAGGGCAAATCAGGGTCAGTTTATATAAGCAGCATCAATCTGAAAAATCTTCATCAAGTCTTTATTTCAAGACATTATGCAAAGAAAGCTTGACATTAAGAGAGCCTTAACTGATAGCAAATGAAATCAATCAGCAAATCACTAAGCCATAATAAACTTGATCAAGTTGTAGATAACCCTTCCTCTTCCAGGTCTTTAACTACAAGGCCCACCAAAATGAAGTATCTTGGCTGAAATGTCTCCCATGATTCCATTACAAAATTCTTGTACTAATATAGTGCAATATTTAATAATTTCTTCTACTCTGTAAGCAAATGATAAGAACAAGGAGACATATATTTTATAATAATGTATTACTAGGTAGTTAAGCAGAAAACCCCAAAAAACCTAAATGAAAGTTTCAGCATTTGAAGAAGACTGGGTTTTTAAAAAATATAATAATAGAAAATAGTCTGATTTCTGCTACTTAAACATTTGTGTAATAAAGTCTATTGCCTTATTAACTTCTATTGCTTAGGCTCACTTGCTCAGCATTTTTTTAGTTTTTGAAATTAAAAGACCCAGTACAAAAAATGTAAGACTACAGACAATTCCAATCTTTCACGGTTTTCACTTCATGAATTTAATTTGTAACCCACGTTTGCCAACAATTAAACATCTATGCTTCTTAATCGACTTGTCTGTGTTACAATGGTACACACTGCACACTCTCTAAAAAATTAGTTACAAATTTATACAGTTGCCATCTGTGAAAACTACTCCTTCTCTGAAGATGCTGCGCACAGATAAACCCATGCAGTTCTGAAAGACAGGATTTCTGAAGTAAAAGTATCTGCCTAACAAGGTGCTATTATAACTGTATTTGATATCTTCTGTGATTAACTGATGCTTTATTTTTCAATTACAGCTATTAGGAGTCTGCTCTTATTGACTGAGGCGGCTTTTGATACAGATTGAGATTACCATGATTCAGGATTAATTTTTCTCATCAAAGGATAGTGAGTATCAAACAGGAAAGATGCTTCCTGATATAAGAGGCAGCAACCTGGTAACCAGGTGAAAAAAAAAAAAAACAACCAGGATTACAAGCAGAAGCAAAACTAAAAAAATAAACCTAGTGAATTAAGTTAATAATTAACATAGTTCTTAAACAGCTTTCTTGCATGTTGGCACAGATAATTCCTAACACATCACCCACATGCAATATATATAAATATATGAAAAAGTCTAAGTGGACAAAGATGGATAGTTACATGATTGCTTGATAGGGCCAAAACAGAAAACTTTCCATTGAGAAAGGTTACTGAAAGGTTGAATGATAAAATACAAAGTTGTACTAACTTGGCATTCAAGATAATCAAGATAATCATCATCTTAGCTGAGAAGTTTTTACAAAACTGATAATGTTTATGAAGGGGGTGGACAAGACTTAGTAGTGTCACAGGCACAAAGAGAACTTTAAGTAACTAATTAATTGGTGATTACAGACACTGACTTTGATATTTATGGTTCATAAGGCCAAGACTTAGCATGACTGGAGTGCAAGAGTGTCCCAGTTAACTACAACACCCTATGAGAAGCTTCTTCATATAATCTGTCATAATTTAGTAGGATGAAGAAAGGCAAATGAAGAAATAAAAAAGTGCAAGTGTGAAACTCAAATTATAGAAGGCAAATTTCCAACATTACTGGTATTTAGAAGATGTCTCATTTTTAGTCTCATTTTTAATGTTTTAAACAATATTTTCCTAATATACATTGATCTTATGTTTTAAAGCAATTATATTGAATTATGATAGAATGGCATCTAAATATTTAGCAGCATGATACAACATATCTGGACACCTGACTCCAGATACCAGCTGAACACTTCCATGAAGATTAAATTAGAGTTCTCCACTTTACATCTCTTCAATCTGGTTATTCAGACTTTACTTAGTTGTAAATCATTGCTTCAGTCCTACACCAACTTTATATTTGATAGATTGAAGTTTGCAGGAGACGTTGCCCCACTCTAATGCTTTTGAAACAGTTACTTATTTATTGAGTGTTTAAACTCAAAATACAACCGTAAAGCCCAGAAGCATCCCTAGGTAAGAAAATAGTCCTTTTGAAGAGCAGAAGAAATTAGTCCTTTTGGAGGTGGGAGGGCAGCCCAGCTGCTATTGATAGCAGCTGCTGAACTCCTGGACTGTGAAGATCCAGTTTTACCTGACAAGAAACAGCAAACTAATTCCAGAGGAGGCAGCATTCTGGCCTCTATAATACAATTCATAGTTCCTTCTCTGGTGAAACAGTGTAAGTAAAAATAAAACACCATAAAAGTTTGCATGATGTATCTTTAAGACTCTCTAAATAATATTTCTTCTTTCTGAAGCAATGAGAGAATTTTTTTTCTTTTAACAGACAAGTTAATAAAAGAAAAAAGCTTTAAAACTGAAGTACAAGATTTTAAGTACTAGTAATACAGTTTTTAAGGACCTGCTCCATGATTAATTCATCTCATTAAGTCCCCTTACCAAAACTGACTTATGTTTGAAAGACAAGCCCTATGCAGGGGATAATATATGATGACAGAATGATAATGTTACCTTTAAAATCACTTGCTTCCTCAGTTTGGTAAGAACTTTTTTATTCACGAGTGAACACAGAAATGAGAAAGTGTTTATTATTTTGAGGAAAATTATCAGCAGAATTATGCATATCTTTCACCATCTAATCTATCAAGCATAAGTCTAAAATTAATAAACAAGTGAAAATAAATACAAATTATGAAGCTCCTAAAACTACATTTGTTTTTCCGATTAATTAGAAAAAGTGGACCTACAGCACAATTAGATAATGCATGACTAAATCATACATGAATGCATAAATGGTAAAAAACCTACTTCTTCATAAATTTATAATGATTATATGCTAACATGGAAGATATGTTAGTACTTGAATATATTACTGAAATTATAAGTCTTCATTTTATTACTGCACTTTTCAATTAACTCAAAACACCTTAGTCCACCGATGTGGACTTCCTAAACCTGCATGAACAGATGGATACATGCTGAATATAGAGGGAGCATGATGGGGCAGGTGGAAGGGAGAGGCAGAGGGACAGCAGGGACAGAAAGACTGATTCGGAGCAGGCAAGATAGAGTGGGAAAGAGGCACAGGAAGCAGGAGAGAGACCCTGACTGAAGGAAAGCTCAAGAGCATGTAGGGCAGAGAGAGCATGCATGCAAGGAGAGGGAAAGCAAGAGCACCAGGGAGTGGATGCACATGGTCAGCATGCACAGAGCAGAAAGTGCACAGCCAGAAGGGAACACGTGCGGTGGAGAGTGCACAGAGAGGACATATGGGCAGGCAGCAGAGCGTGAGAGCCTGTGGCAGAGAGACAAAAACTGAGGCAGAGATGGGCAAGACAAAGTGAAAACTTAACCATCTCAAACCCACCTGGAGGAAAGAATCACAGAATCATTTATTGTTGGAAAAGACCTCCAAGATCATCAACTCTTGACTGAACACCACCACACCAACAAATCATACCACACTAAGTGCCAAATCCAGTTGTTTCTTGAACACTTCCAAGGATGGTAACTCCACCATACTCCTCGAAAGTCCAATCCAATGTCTTACCAGCTTTCTGATGTCCAACATGAAACTCCCCAGACACAGTTTGAGCCTATGTCCTTTTGTCCTGTTGCTAGTTGCCTGGGAGAAGAGACTGACTACAACCTGACTACAACCTTTCAGGTAGCTATGGAGAGCAATGAGGTGTTGTTGGAGGTTAGATTTTTTCTTTTTCTTTCTGTCAAAAAATTTTCTATTTGTTGCCTAAGAGACAGTAAGAGGATACTTGGAAGACGAATGACATGTCTGGGAGGAGGAGGAGGAGGGAGAAGATTGCAGTTGGCTGCTGTCTTGTGGCTGAGGGGCTCTCTCTTGGGAAGTGTGGAGACACGGCGAGATTTTGGATGGGGGTGAGGGGCTGGGCCTGTGCCTCCCTGTCGCTCTCTGTCCCAGGATCCGAGGAGACAGGTGTGCTTTTGGTGCCCAACTGTTGGGGCCAGAGGATTCCCTGCTGCAGCAGAGCTTTTGTCCTCCACTCTCTCCTTATCAGGGGTGAGCGTTTGCTTGAAAACAATACTGTAATTTTCCACTTTCAAACTTAAGCAACAAACAGCACAATTTGTGATGTAATGTTCTTTACAGCTATTAAATATCAGGTGAAACTTTTTCAAAGCTATAGCAATCATATTTTAATCTTAAGAGATATTACATCTTTTTCATTATTTATCCAACTGAAGTGATATTTTCAAACTACTGTATTAATTCTGCTGCAGTCCTCAAGAATTTAAAAAGTGCCTACAAATTATGTCATACTTTCACAATTAGCATGGAGCTTTAGAAGATGCTTAATGCAAGGATATGCTTGTTGAATAGCATAACATTTCAATCTACTACATAACTTCGCAATTTAGGAGCCGTTTTATAAAGTGCAGGTTTTAGAGAAGATACACAGAATGGTGTGTCCAAATATTTCATTTCATTACCTAAAGGTCAAAACTAGAGGGTACAATTCTTTAAAAGATGCATACCACTTCCATATGATGAAGTGATACACTCAGACCAATGGATATATAATTAATTACTGATCTCAACCACCTACTACAAACTGGATGCACGAATAATAAAAACAGAAAAAAGTCATCTTCTGTCACTACCCAACAGTTCTGATAGTCAGTGCTTATCCCTATTACACTCTCTAATTTAAGATCTAATTTAATTTTTCATGCAATTTTTTAAAAAAAAGCATCAAATACCAACAATTTTAGACTTGGGAAAAAACTTCTGATACCTAACACTTGCAGATAATAAGGCCTTTAACTGAGTCATACTTATCACAGACTAAGCATAGCAGTTCTAAAGAATATGCAGGAAAACAATTCCACTGGTTTTAAAGAGAAGTGTCCATAAAGTGATTAGTCACAGTTTACCTCATTCAAGATCACAGGATTGCTCTAAAGACAGTTTTGCATGAAATTAACATCGATTAGCTGATTCCCCATTATAAAAAGAAAATTTTATAAGAAAATCTCTATAATGTGCTTAGAAAGTTATCAAAAAAGCAATATGTAACTAGAGATAGGGAGAGGAAGAGGGAAAGAAGGGGAAGGAAGAGAAGCAAAAGGGAAAAGGAGAAAGGGAAGAAGGAAAGGAACTTCAGTGATATAAACCAAACCACTGGAGCTGTTTGTGTATGCACAGAGTAACCAAGTGTAACTGAAGCTGTCAGGTAAACAAAAAGTAGGTTTAGATCGCTGCACTACCAGTGCAGCACACACTTTACTATGGGTTAGCTATAGCACCAGTAAGTACTCTGTTCAAATGTGAAATGCAACTTTTTGTACTACTGTTTCTGTTCTTAGAAACAATGACAGAATAGGCTGTCTTGGAAACACTTCTGCAATCATTGCAAGGTCAAAAAAGAATGGAAATTGGTATGAGACAAAAAAACAGAATCGAGTATCACCAAACAAGCCCCTGAACTAGAAGAGTATTATATAAAAGCTGGTGATTTCTATGACAGCTTCTTAAAAAAAAAGATGCACCTGTGGAGTTTTTTGTGCAGCTTTAGAAGTGATGATCACTGTATGGGGAAGCATTTGTAATCAACCCTCTGCCAGAGATCTACAGCTGTGCTTACTAAAGTGCATGGGAATCTCATGGTGTTAGATATTACTACTTTATTATGGAAACATGATAATACACACATAATTTAAATATTTTTCATATTGAAAGACAGGCATGCAAAAGGACAACAGTAAAAAATTTCCGGTTTAGAATCTGCCTTTCTTGAATGTTTGGTTTTGGGACACTATACCTGCAATTATATACTGCATCTAGAACTGAAAATCTATAATAAATTAAAAAGGTTACTACTGAAAAGTATACATATTATGCAATATTTGCATTTCCTAACATCATTGCACTTGACTACTTTTGCTCTCTCTGATTCAGATAGAAGAGCACAATGAAAGAAGTACGTACTCGCTCTGCCTTTTGTTCTCTCATTGGGAAAACAAAATATTCTGCTTTTAACAATAATGTATTCTGCACAGCTATAAAGACTAAGGCATAGTTTGTATAGAAGAAGACATAACAAACTTAGAAACCGTAAGGAGGCATTGCACACAATCCATTTTCACAGCTGAAGACATGTACATTTTCAGTTAATTTCTCTTCTTTTCCCCAGTTTCCTCCTAGTAAAATTAGTACTTTGAAAATTAGTATTTCCTCCTTGAAAATTAGTATTAGTGTATTTGAAAATAAGTATTTAAACCTACATAAATAAAATAGCTCCTATACTAAAGTACTCCAAATAGCAGTTTCTTTTAAATTATGAGTGGTAAAGATCATTGTAACTTCTAAAACCGAAATATGAAAAAATCTGATACTGACCAAGTAGCAGCATAAAACTCTTGTTTTTTTTTTTCCCCCATTTTAAATTTCTATTTGTGTTGCTTAAATTAAGCAGAGGAAATGGGGGTGGGAAAGAGTGATATTAATTTTCAAATATAGAATTTGTGTTTTTCCGTGATCATATCCCTGTCAGTTATTTAACATGATATCTGCAAAATTAAAAGTTCACATCATCTCTCAAATACCACATCCAACAGTATATAGGAAAATTATTTCTCTTTCAACTGTTGACTACCATAGTTTTGAAGCATTTTCTTCTCCACACATTCAGAGCAGCCTAGCTTCTTGTTCTCAGTCGCAAAAAATGAAAACAAGAAACGGGATTATTTTAGACTCTAACCTGAAATGCTGCAGCCTCTGGCCTGCCCTTCAGCCCTTCCTCTGAAAAGGTCTCCAGGTGCAGTTTGGGTAGCTCCAGGGTGAAGTCATTCGTGGCTGCTGCTGTACACGGCAGCAAGGCCTGATCTCTGACCTAAAGGGAAAAAAACAGCATCAATGGTAATTCCCCTTCAGACACATTAACTGGGATGAACTGGGTCCCCTTGAGCCCACTGAGTGGACTTGCATTGATCGCTGGACCTGAAATCCATGAATAAATTTAGGACTAATTGATTTTTCGTTGCAAATAAATCTCTAATTCAGAGTGCTGGGAGAGAATGTTAAGAAGAAAAAGCATCTTCCCCTGGTCTGAAATGAGAAGAAAAGACACTAAGGGCTCTGTAGCCCAGCTGGCATATACATTTCACAGATCTGTCGCCTGTAAAAAGCTCGTAAGAAAAGAAACAGTAATTGTACTAACTGAAACAAACACGAGTGGTGAAATTAAAAAGTTCATGTGATCACATCAATGAGAAGCTGGCATGTGAGTTCTGTCTACTCTGGAATCCGTCCTCCGGAATAAGGTTCATTTAGAAACGACTCAGCCAAAAGTCAGAATAAAATGAATAATCCACAAATAAAGCAAAATGAACTAACCTGTAGCTTTCCAATTAACAAGGGGGGTTGGGTTGTGAGGAAAAAAGCAGCGCTTTCTCTCGGCGGGCTCGCCGCACAGGCCCTAAGCGGCGCTAATGGCCGTCGGCGCGCTCGCNGCGCACACCGCAGCATGCGCGCACCCGCTTCCCACGCTGCTTGATACACATCCACAGTGTCCGCCTGCAGGACATCCCGGTAGTCAGCCTGTAGCCTAAAACAGACGGATAGACGCGCATACAAATATATGCTAGTACAAACGAATAGATTAAATCCATTAATTTGGCAAACACTGCAGCTGTTGAATAGAAATAGTGAGCACTACAAAAATAATTTACGGTTTTAATGACCCAATACACAGTCTAATACTAAAACATATACTGAATAGATACTAAAAATATACTGGATATATTCTAAATACATATTAATCAATAGATATAACATTTACTAAGTACTATTTTAATAAATTTCATGTTTTGTTAGAGGCTGCCTTGCCCACAAGAATGCACCAAAGAAGAATTAAAACATAAATCTATTAATTTTAAATCCCAGGTTACTTTTCTGTAACCACTTACAAAATTAGATTCTTGTAAAATGTTGATTATTAGTGAACACATTTCACTAATAATCACAAAGAGCCTTTGAAATCTGCTCTGATTGAAAGAAGCATGTGCAAATCTACTGATACAAAGAAGAAGAGATTTTATTTTATTCGTTCCTCTGTTCTGTGGGAATAGGGAGCCCTACATTTCCCAAGTTGACCTAAAGAATTCCTGTCAATACCTGTGGCTGCCAAACATATGCACTATGATGCAATTTTTATAACAGGAAAGGTCCTCCACGCATTTTTTGCACACATAGTGCACTAGGTTCAGCATATACAGTCCTATGGAACAAACATACTCTCTAGAGTGTTCTGTCAGCATGTGTAATTCTGGTCAGATGTTAACCTTGCTGAATATAACAAAATACATTGCTTTAAATATATACACATGCACGCACACACACTCACACACGCACACTTGATTTACATTTTTATAGCTTATATATACACCAACTTTTCAATGTCTTTGCTGCCAGTATGCACACAGATAAAAGAAAACATTAATGTGGATTAAGGTACTAAGAATTTATCAACATCAAACCACCAGTGTTTTGCCTTCTACCCTTCTGAACTGTAGTCAATAGATCTAAATATTTTACTGCACCCTGGCCAATTCATTGTTTGATGTTTAAAAACTCAAACAGAATCAAAGAAAATTTATTAAATTTCAGCCTCCAAATGAGATACTATTAGCTTTGAAAGTCAAGTTTAACTGCGATATTGATGATTCTCTTTTTTCTGTGACAAAATTCACAAGGGAAATCCCTATGTCAAAGTACAAAAGCAGATTGCTAATACTAGAGGGAAAAAACAATGTATAAGCAATGTAGGTATAATATATACACAATACAGACAGTAGAAGTACTTTTAACCCTATTAGTTTCAAAGTCTCTATTTCAGTATTGGGGTCTGACACTCACTGAACAATAAAATATACACCCCATTTTTTAAATGGTTGCATTGTGGTAAACAAATGCCATTAATACCACTGCATCAGAAAAGTATGTATTTGCTTCTTAAAGAGTATGATTTTTGACATGAGGATTCACAATCAAAAAAACAAAACAAACATTTTTTTTGTGTTTGAAAATACTTAGATTGTAGAGAGCACATCTCATAATCAGTATGCACACTGAGAAACTGAGAATTAAGACAGATTTTTCCTTTGAAAAATACTCATGAGGGTTCAGGAAAAATTGTAAGAACAAAAGACTGAGTTGTTTCTTTACAACCAAAACAAGAGACTATTTTGTTTTGCTAGAAGTGAAAACATTCCAAGTTGCCTACCTGTTCAAGCACTGGAAATCTATAATGGCCGTGCCTGCATGGAATCATGTTGGAGAAACAAGACCTGTATGAAATCTTAGTAAAGAACTAATTTAATAACTTCTGTCTATTGACTTTTTGATACCCAGAAACAAAACAGGAGTTGGGAAACTGTATTTATTTCCTCATTCTCTAATGCAGTAAAAACAATATGCACATAAAAACTTTACAGAACCATGAGGCAAAGATAAAATGTGTAATTTAATTTCTTTTTTAAAAGAAGGGTTTTTTTGAAGCTCTACAGGCTGAAGAACCATCCTATGCAGTTAAGCTTTAAATTGCAATTTTCAGAGCTTTTTTGTATTCAATGACATTTTTTTCCCTCCATATGAAATCTAAAGCAAGACCATTTTGTCTGAAAGGTCTTCCAATGCTAGAGAGCTTTATGTTACAATCTAAAACACCTGATCAGCTAATCAGGCTTATTGCAATGACAAAAAATGTCTAAAACCAGTTTTACTTCCCTATACTCTTAAAATTAATATAGAGAAAAAATATAAAAATTTATATTTATCCAATGTTAGTGAAAGTTTTGGCCATTTCTGATTTTAGTAAACAAGCTGAGACTGTGAAAAGTTGCACTTATTCAGAGTATAGTTAAGTATCCTGACAGCATGCTTCTAAATATGATCATTACATTTTTTAGTTTAGACATATATAAGTACTATCTGAAAACAGGAAAAATCACAAATGGATCCACACTCTACTACAATACTCATAGCATTTTAAAATAAAGGAGGAGAGTGACTTATGACAGTGTTTAACTTTTTAATTAATTAGGAGAGCAACAAAGAAGACAACACTATAGCCACTCAATTTAAAATCAATAAAGTACTCATTAATTCAGATCAAAGCTGAAACTGAATAATAAACTGAAGTTACGTTATTGACCGAACCAAGGTGTAGAATTTGATGGGCTAATTCTACATGTCCAAAAATGAACTTTAAAATCTTCTGCTGCTCAAGGTAGTAATAGTTTTGTCTAAAGTTCACTCCAGTGGTCACTTTGGTTTTTCTATGCACAGTTTGACATGGTATATTCAGTTATGCCTATAGAGACATGATACTAAATGCTAGCAAGTTGTAAATGGTATTAGAATGTGCTCAGCTTGGAAAATGTCTTTTCCCATTTGCTATCTGACTGGTACAATAAACCAGATTTTAGTTTTTATTTTGTTCCTAATTCAATGCTTTCTTATGGTGATAAGAAAATAAAATTATTTATAGATATAAAATTCACAATGTAAGCTATATATGAGAACATTTTATAAGTTCAAAATTCACCAACTCTGCATTTTAAAAAATACTTATTTTTGGGCATATTCTTCTTTAATTTCCTACTGCTTTTTAAAGAGCATATCATCTGCGATTTAAAGAGCAGAACAAGATCTACAGTGATTTCATGATAAGCAAATGGAAAACAGTGATTTAATCTGTTTATCTTTGAGATGACCATATTGCTGAATAACAGAAGCTGCATATACAGAAATCTTTCTAAAAGAGTGAAAGTAAAATGGTTTCTACCACACTCCTCTGTGTTCTGCATGTGACATACAACAGACAAAAGTGAGTTTAGAACTTTTTAAAGTAGAAGACAGCAGTTTGAATGCAAATCTTGGTCTTAACCACAGTCTTGCAAGCATGTGGCTAATTTAGCTGCATACTGTGCATACCTCCAGGACAGCACGTAGAGTGGGGACATAATACACAGGTTAAGAGCATGCACATCTACTGGACACAGTCCTTTGCCATGGGAAGCACTTTAAAAGAAATAAGTTACATAGTAATTGCTTTGAATGGACAAGTCTTTGTTACGGTGTTATACAAATGATCATAAAACTAAGAAGAAGAATAAAAAATTATATACATTGTATGATAGAATTAAGCCTTCATGAACACTTCCTGTTTTTTTTTCTTGTTTAGTATGAATTGCTAAAGTTTTCTTACTCTAAATTAAAAATACAAGTGAATAAGAAAGGAAGCTGCATCAACAATAATACTGCATAATCTTGATAACAGTAGTACTTCAAGTAGTTGGCGATGCAGATTATTTTCCTCGTGATACATTCATATACTTTGGGCTCTCTAGAAAACAGTGATCAACCTAAGTGTTACCTATTTAAGGGAATACAGACCCCAAATTATTTGCTGCAGGATTTGGCATAATACAGAAGTACTGTAGAAGATAGGGTCCGGCGAACGGAAGATATCGCGCCATACAGAAAGACAGGGTCAAACCCCCCTCACATAACCAATAGTCATAATAAGTTAGCCAATAGTATGAAGCTTATTACGTAAGCAGATGGATGTGATGACAAGAACTGCAACATATATAACGCTGTGTAACACCAAACAAACTGGCATTTTGCCATCCATCATATTGGTGTCTGTAGGTACTTGGCCCGAGCAGTCTGAGGTGACTGACCCTGCCGTTCCTGAACCAGGTCGCCACGCCTCACTGAGGCAACAAAGTACATCCTACACCACCCTGTCAGATCACAGAGTCAATCTGTTCATATTGGTTGCTCTTAACATGAGGCTGAGTCTGCTCTGAAAGTAAGGAAATTACTACAAAAAGTGTATATTCATCTTATTGAATGAATTGAATATAATTTCAGATCCAATATTTTCCATCAGGATGTTTATCAATCAAGGATCACTCCAGAAATAAAGACACTGCCTGTGATAAGACTGTGTATCTTAAACTGAAGGCACTTTAAATCAAAAACTGGAAAATTATAGACACAATTAATGAGAAAATGAAGAATAGTATTTGGAAACAAATTAGTCGATTGAACTGCAAAAACACCCCATCAAACCTTTCTTTTTCTTCCCCTGAGAGGTATAAAACCCAAACTACACCAAATCATAATGTATTTTGCTGAGACATGAGTGTCTTATAGGAGGGAAAGGGAAAGAGTTGAAATGGATACTTGTTACATGGCCATCACAGTTAGGTTTGAGTAGTCATTAAAAGCCATCAGATCATTGCATGTTCATTCATCAAAAGAAATACTTTCTCAAATCCAAGGGTCTGACTTCTGTTGATAGTGGAGGTTTAAATAGCATTTTGACATACCTTAGTGTAGGTGGTCACACATTATCACAATTATGAGATACCAAGTATTTACCTCAATAGAATAACTACTGAAAATTTCTGTATTAGCATAATGATTCAGTGACTATCCTTTTTGATGACTGCCATACAAATCTGTACTTAATTACAAAACAATCTATTTCACAGATGATTTCTAAGACACCATTAATTACTGCATAACAGTGTTTGTGTAAGGAGACATATCTCACAAAACTGAGATATGTTTTATGTGTGCTTAGCATTTTGGGGGTTTTTTGGCTTTTCTTCCCCCCTTCAAGACTAGTCAATATTATGGAAATTAATTTTCAGAGCAGAGTAACATCCCAGACTTACCCATAAGATCAATTCAAGCTTTCTTGTATTATTACAAGCACACACTACATGGTCTGTTGAATAAGATATTAATTTGATCCAGAGTTGTTTTTTTGCAAATGTTGATCATGGCACCTAAGCTTCTCTGTAGCTGCAAGACATACACTATAATACATCCCCTGTGAAAAGATTTCAGTGACCTTGGGCTGAAAATGAACCAATGTCTGGAGAAAATAATAGTTAATGTATTCAATAATTCCACAATTCTCCAAACAAAGATTTCTCCTTACTGAAGGCAAACTACTCACAAGTATTCAGCCTTTAAAAAACCCCCAAACCCCAAAAAAGACCCCAAAACCCCCACCTCAACCAACCAAAACAAACAAACAACCCCCCAAAATTAAAACAAAAAACCACCCTAAAACCAACAAAGAAAACCAAAAGATAATGACAAATGTATCCTGAAATTAGCTATTTAGATATGTCCAAACTGAAAACAGTTAAGCACATGGATATGACATTTGGCAATGTCTTATCTTTACTTTGTGAAGGTTTTTAAATCCCTCTTGAGCTAGAGTACCATTTTTAGCTTGGCTAGGTCAGAATGACACTGAACAATATGAGTGATGACACACTAGACAGCTATATGGACAGAGTTGTCATCAGCAAGCCAGCTGTGCTAACACCTGTATGTCCTGCACAACTGATCTTTAGGAACACGGATCAAGAAAGTCAGATTGCTAGGAGGGGAAACAAAAGTCATTCATCAAACACTGAAATAAAGAAACACTCAGTTGAGATGGAGATGCAGTAATACTTTTACTGCATTTTTTCTTACCACAGAGAAAAAATAGCTGTTTCCCTATTGTAAACTTCTTACAGGAGTTATTTAGAATTTTAACAATCTAATTGGGTGTGCCTTGTGATTTTTTTGCATGTACACATACTGTTTCAATAGGCTCATGATAGGGCCAGTTGAGAACAACCCAGGACCACAGTGATGGACAGACCATAAGCACACCTACAAGAAGGCTCCACTCTTAAGATTAATGTGTCTAACACACAGAAAATCCATCTTGGGAGTTTCATTAGGTTAGGCAGAAAAATTACATTGAGATCTCTAAAACAAGGACTTTTAAATCATTATTGAGAAAACTAAATAATATGATGGACTAGAGATCCCTGTTAACTGAGAGAAATGTGGCTGATGAATATACCTCAATGTGTCAGGTCGTATCTACTTGGAGTCTGACTGAGCTAACTTAAGTCTCATAACTGTTCTTTTCTTCTAGAACCTGATCAATTTGTGGTCTCCTTGCTACAACTAACAATTATTACCACTTATACTGAGTGTTTTTATCGATGTAGTCACTTGTATATGGACTTAAACCTATTGTAAATTAATTCCTTGCAGGCCATAAAACTGTCATCATAAGGAAATGCATTTGATTCCTATGGACCACATCAGAAATAACAATCTACTGCTACAACCTTAGTAATTTTATCATATATGCTGTATTATAAAAACCCAAACAATTAAATTAGGCAAAAAAAAAGATAGTTCTGTCTGTGTATTTTTTACAAATATATAATGGGACGGATGATACAGTGTTTATATTTTTTTCAACTAATAGAATCATGGGACCCAGATCTTGTAAACAGACAATTTAGAGGAATTTCAGGGGAGACAACAGGGGTGGCAGTGAGGCAATGAACCTCAACGGTGAAAGGATTTCAAGGCATGACTCCTGACAAGTCTGCATGGAAGTTGTTCTGCTATCTAGCATATGAACCTTTCAATCAGCAGAAATGAAGCGTGCTACAGAAGTGATCAAAGAGTTAATTTTTCTGACCAAGTACCAGAAGGAGCACACTGGATAACTGCCTTGATCCCTGGCGCATCCCAGTGTCAAAATGAGTAGGTTGCTAACTGGTATTAGGAAAAACAGTGAACACGTTGTATTTTACTAACCTGCTAAAAGAGCCAAATCCTAAGCGGACAGGACAGGCTATGAGAGACTAACCTTGTCAAGATTTTGATAGTTAAGAATACAAGGAGAAACAATTTTCTGCCGCTGTGAAGGCTGACTCACTAGAATGACTTCCCATGGTGGTGTGTAGCACAGGCTAAATGTGGAGAACAGGAATTTATGCTGGCTGTAAAGGAGGCAGCTACAGCAGTGTACCACAGACAGCCTATATGAGGACAGGTGTCCTATGTGAGGACAAAGTTGATTATAGACACCTCTGGTTCCAGACCCGCCACAGGTCACAGCCTGACAGCCCGGCTAACAAGCTTCTCTGTGAAAATAAACTTAAGAATGAGAAAAACCCACCACACAGGGAGAGAAGGAGGGAAGAAAAAGACTGAATATCAAAATCAGAGAAGTAGTGGGGCAGAAATGCTTAAGGCACCGGATTAGATGCTTAAGGCACCACAGCACAGGGGACTATGCTGGAGCATATACCCATACCATATTCCATAAGGGATCCCATGCCAGAGCACGTCCAGGAAATCCTTCAGGATAGTTCCCAAAGAAATTGAAGTCTATGGAGAGTCCACCCTGAAGCAGTTATTCTTGAAAGATGGCAGCACACGTGGAGAGCCCACAATGATGCAGGGAAGCAGCTTGAGGAGGTAGGAGCAGCAGAGAGGATTTGCTGTGGACCGACTGCAAACCGCTGTGCCTCACAGCATGAGCAGGGCAGTCACAAGTGAAGCTGAGATTAAAAGGCAGGGTAATGCAAAATTTTTAACTGTTCCTAACTCTCCAAATCTACTTCAAAATAGAAATTAAAATAATTTCCCTGGGCCAGCTGTTTTACCTGGGATGATAATGACTATGCAACGACTCTATCTGGATCTCAACACATGAGCTTTTTCATCTGTTTTGTCACTCTGCCCTCTTAAGGAAGACTGAGAGAGCATCTGGGTGGGCATCTGGGTGCTGGCCAAGCCTAACCCAAAAAAAGCACTCAAACTGAGGTGCAGTACAAGGGGAAGGCTGAAGATTTTAGCAGAGATACTGTAAAATTATTTCTTCCTCTGATGGGATTACAGGATCCCACAATCACTAAATATTCTGTTTTATACAACTAGAATATTAAGAAATAAAGAAGAAATTAATAATGGAATATAGTTTATCAGCAAGCATAACAAGAGTCTATTTATAACAAAAATAACCTCAACTTTTTGAGAGGAAAGTATTTAAAGAAATAACTTATTTTTCATATATAGAAAAAGGACTGCCCATGGGTTTTAAAATAAGACATATTCTTAAATTATTTTTCTTTTTATGAAAAAACATTTTAAGAAAACTCTTTATGTTTGAACTTCAAGTAGATGGAATTTCCTTTCATTACTCTTTTGGTAAAATTTTATTTATTTCTGTTATCATTTTGCCATCACCTTTTGGTCATCTTCAGTATTTTGAGAATAAAACTGAACCAAACCATAATCCTCTTGAGGTCTCTGTTTGTCCTTGGTGATATCCTGTTTTGATTTTTTTTTATTTGTTAGAACATCTACTTAGTAGGTATTTGGCCATAATATTTAGATGGTATAAGATGAAGAAAGATCCCTTATTTTGTCAGGAACTTCTTTGGAAATAATTCAGCTCCTGGAGTATGATAAAGACAGCTATGCTGACAAGACCCAGGGTAAGACAAAAAATAACCTTCTAAAGAACATCTTGCAATTTATGAAGGACATGAAACTAGTTGTTAAAAATGTTTTGTTTCTTAACATATCCAGTGCTCAAGTTCTTGAACAGTTATGCTTCTTAAATATTCATGAAGACTAAAAAGGTAGCTCCACAACAGTCTTGAAAGAATTCTGGGCACAAGCACGCCCAAGCACTTTTTGGCAAAGTCAAATGTATGATATTAGATATTCCAACCAGTCACAGTTCAGGGCAGAAAGTGGTGCAAATGGTCCCTGGTCCAGTAGAGACAAACAGATCATTCCCCTCAGCTCTAATTTCTCCTACTTCTGTTTGCTGGATGTCACACCCCAGTATACCCAAAGGCAGATGATCTAGTACATGTATTGGTGACTTCTAGAATTCTTGTAGGGGTAGAATATGGAGATGGATGAGGCCACTTTAATGGATCAGAGTGTACTGTCTTATCCTGAATCTAACTAAGATTACTAAGGATTTCCGCAAAATCCCTCTGATATCTATAGGTAAAAATTTAGCATTATGCATAAATAATACAGATCCTGAAGCGATACAGTGTAATTTTGTGGATATTTGCTCATGAATAAATCAACATAGAAATATCAAAACCTTCAATGTCAAACTCCTGTAAGTAAAGCTGCAGTTAATAGTAGTACTTGTTCAACTTCAGTTGATTCTGAACTTTACCCATTTTCTTTTGATTTCTTTTCTTTAAAACAGAAGGAATTTCCAGAATTTCTAGAGGAGAAAGAAAGGCTTATGGTTCCTTTACTAATACCTAATCTATTTCTTCATGATCTAAATTTTTTCTGTGTGAGAAACCCTTTAAGAATAACAGTGTAAACTTCATAATTTACACATAATACCTGTTCACTAATGCTAAGTAATTAGTTACCATTATGATGTAGTGTTTACATTTCACATACTTCCAAAACAAAATAAATAATTTCCCTTTCTTCTTCTACAAGAAATTATATGTCAAATTTTGAATGATTTACAATCAATTTTTTTAGTTCCTACTGAAAGAAGCATCCTGACATTTCTAATTCTTATGTTTTTCTCATTTTTTATGTTGACAAACCAGAAAGGATAAATTATTTTGCTACTCACTAATGTGCTATGTGGGCCTAACAATTATGTACATCAAGAATTAAGAAGCAATATGGTAATTAATTTTTTTTTAAAAAGATAGCTGTTTCTCAATCAATTCACTGCATCAGGTTAATCAGTACTAAGCATGAGACCTTCTTTATATACTTTGCCCAAACACTTCAATCCTTGTGCACATAACAACATTGCTTTCAAAATCAAAATGTAACCTTGCAATCCAGAACAATAAATTCTGAATGCCAAGGACATTACATATATCTCTTACCGCAAAAACTCAACACTTTATGTATGACATTAATTTTTAAGCTTTAAAAAAGCAGTATGAAAAAGGTGAAGGCCAAAAGCAAGACAATTTCTACCAGCACAGTTTGTTGAAGCTAAAACACACAGTTTTAGGTTCTGTCACTTTCTTGAATATTAAAGGAAAGTGAAACTTGGAAAAAGTATCTGAAAATTAAATTAGTTTTGGTGAACACAGAAACTAAAATGAAGAATAGATTCCCATGTTGCTGAGAATTCAAGATGTGATAAGGGAAATTAACACTCCAAGGTAATAAAACCACTTATTTTGCTCCGTTTTTTTTAGACTAAAAACAGTTATAAACCAATCGACTAGAGCTACAGTTAAAAACAGTCCTTTTGCCAAAATAATTAATATACAAACTTTGTTGGATTTTGAAATAATGCTACACCAGGGCAAAATTGTGCAAGTTAAAGAGACTACTTAAGATTATTACTGTTTAAAAAATGTCCTAAAAATATCATGAAAGTTTCTGACTACAGGTTACATCTTACTGTCTTTTCCTTACATTTTACTGCATATCAAAGACTAAAGCAGCATACACAAAGCCATACATTTTATGGCCACCAGGCACGTGACATCACCAAATGACCTCTGACGTACACGGCACAGACTGAAACCCATAGAACTTGTCAGCTGTTTGGATGTTCAATAGTCTTCACTTGGTAACCAGAAATAGTGCTCTCAGGGATTAAAGGAAGGAAAGTGGATTTTGGAGTAAGTTTTGTACTAATAAATAAGAAGCTCATGTACTACAAAATTGTATTTTATTTCACTAAAAATGAACCGGGTTTTTTGGATAAAAGAAGTTGAAGGTGGAAATTAACTCTAAGAAAAGGAAGCTACATTACAATTTCTACTCCTTTCCTTAACTGAGCAAAAGCAGTGGTAAAACTTTGATATTTAGAAATACATATCAGAGGAATCATTTTAAATTCTTACCTTATGAAGAATATCTTCCACAGCTTTCATATGACTAATAATCAATTCTCTGTCTCTATTACAAGAGAAAAAAAAGAGGTAGATCATAGAAGTGAAATTCAACTGATTTGGAAATTAATTTTCTGCTACTTTTTAATTATCATGCTTTTTCAAATAATTGTTGAGAACTCAAAGTATTATATTTTTGTCTCTCCTTTTTATATCCCCAATGCAAACCGTAAAAAATAGTTCATGTACCACTATTTCGTATATTTCCATATGAAATTTGCTTCTGTTGTGGACTATCAATTAAACTAGCTGTAATTATGGCCATGTTAATGAACAACTATCATATTCTGGGAGAGTTTTAGATGTAAAAGACATGTTGAATGGAGTCTTCCAGCAGGCAGAGAAAACATTCTCATAAATTTCCAAAAGAAGTTCAGCCAAGGATCCTATCCTCACAAATAGGGAGGTTTGGAGAATGAAACAATTTTCTAAAGCCCTTCTGTAGGTTAGGGCTTCAGTAAGAAAGACAGCTTTCATCAGCTTTGCTGTCATAAAAAACCTTGGCCTCAACTCATGATTGACAGAAATAGAATTGAAGTTGCATAATATCATATGACTAAGGAGGTAGAACAGCATGACCAACAAAACACCATAGGAAGTCAAATGGAATCCATCCAGAAATACACCTCAACATTCTGGGATTGTCTCTTATTTTGCCAGCTATGTATATATTTTGTTTGGGCTTTTAAAATACCTAAACCAGAATCCATAGAATCAGTATGAATTAGGTTGGAAAAGTCCCTTAAGATCACTGAGTCCAACCATTATCCCAGCACTGCCAAGCCCACCACTAAACTGTGTCTCCAAGGGCCACATCGCGCAGTTTTTAAATCCTCCAGAGTCTACAAATTCCCTGGGCAGACTGTTGCAATGCTTGACAAACCTTTCAGGAGACAATCTTTTCCTAATATCCAATACAAATCTATCTTGGCACAACCTGAGGTCATTTCCTCTTGTCCTACCACTTGTTACCTGGGAGAATAGACCAAACCCCACTCCACTACAACCTCCTTTCAGGTAGATATAGAGAGCAATAAGGTCTTCCCTCAGCCTCTTTTTCTCCAGTCAGAATCATGACATACTTCCCCATAGAATGATGGCTGCTTTCTCATTTCTTGACTCATACTGTCTTAACAGAAAATATTGGAAGATGTCCAGAAGGATAGAATATTCTTGTACAGTCCTAATAAAGTCACACAGACTGTTCTTTTTCCAGGATCCTGCCTTTCTTTGGACTAGATTGACAGGGTACTTGGTTGCTGACTGGGATTAAACCACAATACAGAGAACAACAGAAAAATTACCAAAAGACTACTGTATTTTTGTCAGGTTCACTGTTTCAGACACTTTTATTAATATTGCTTCTTACTCAGGAGGCAAATGGAAAGAACTGCTAGCTACCACTAAAAGAAAATCAAAATAGCCATTCTCAGAACAAGCCAGACATCTTGCTGTCTTTTATAGTTCTACAAAAATTTAAGAAAGACATTGAAAGACACCCATGCATTCCCTACAATCACTTAGGTCATGGAACAAATATTAAAATAAGAGTTTCTGGATAAGACCAAAGTCTATTTACTTACATTGCTTACATGTTCCAAAGATAAAAAAAGACACTTGCACTTGTTATGAAGAGTTGGTAGAACATTGACTGGTTTGGGAGTTTTCACATTAAAAAAACCCTTTCTGAATATAAGAATGAATAAGGCCATAGGGAATGATCCTTACTGGAGTGCATAAAATAGGTTGGGGCAGTGTAAAAGGTAGAAGGCTTTTGAGAACAAATCCTTCTTTGGGTCATAATCTGCTTTGATACATTTATACCAAATAATATTTGTCATTTTAATTAGTTTGTTAAACATATAATTGATAACTATATTAATTTCATTATTTTGCTGGTGCATAAGCCCCTTAAAGCTTCTAAGCTATTGTTCTTCAAAGGTCAAATCTACCCAAGGTATAATGAGAAATTTTAATTTTAAATTGAACTTTTTTTAAATCTTGGCCATGGACCAATAATATTCAAAGTGCATTCTACTGTAACAGTAAGAGATAACAAAGTCTGAAAGGATTTATAATTTTATCTGACTATATAACTCTAAGAGGTTAGTAATAATCTCATTCAAGTCAATGGAACAGGTTTTGACTACCAATACTTTCAAAAATGGTCCCTGAACATTTCCTTCCACTCTTCAAGTTATAGTATAAAAAACCATGGGGCTTACATCTAAATCCAAAACTCTCTGAAATCAGCAGAAATATCTATACTATTCCACAGAAAAGCCTAGGTCCAAAATGGTTTCAGCCCCTTTAGAACAAACAATCATTTCTTAAACAAATAGAATGTGAAGGATCTACCAAAGAGATGTTGTCAAACCAGTAAGGTAACTGGCAGGCAAAATGTTTATGCATTTTGGACCAAGAATTTGTAGCACTATTATGGGATAACTACAGCAGACGTAACATGTCCTATCTTGAACTAACAGTTTTCTTTTTCCAAGACTATCACTGAATTTCAAAGAGAGGCAGATGTACTTTTGTTTTCTAGCATTACATTAGCCAAGGCTAAAACCCTGTGCATGAAAGTAAGAATTGATCTTTTGTCCGTTTTAAGTGATCTCCCCAAGGTCCCAGTGCTCACTCGGCTGCCGTGCAGAGGGCTCTCTCTGCATCACGGATGCTCTCGCTCAGCCGACGCTTGTCCTGCTCCAGCTGGGTAAGAAGTCTATTTTGCTGACGCAGAAATCGATCTCTCCTTCTCAGCTCCATCATTGCCTCAGAGAGACTCTGCAAGCAGACAGAAAGCAGAGTTACTTGTCAGCCCAAATAATTAACTTCAGTTTATGCCATAGGCTATTAAACAAAGTGGAAAACAGACTGACTGTGTAGTAGATTTGGACCATTGCATACTAAGGTTTTATGAATTCTCTAGCAAAAAAATTACCAACTCAGAACCCCCCAGTTTTTAGTATATTGACTGTGTACAAATTTAAAATAAAAAGATTTTTTGATCAACATACACTATGCTACAAGCACTATATTTACAAATACCAAAGAAGGAAATAATCAAGAGTACAGCTTTAAAGAACACAGAATATTCTCAAAACATAATTTAAAATAAACATTAAAGACAGGAATTCACAAAGAAAGGGAATAAACACAGAAGCATTTATTTAAATATTCTGCACTGTTCAGAAATTTCAGTAGAATAAATAATCTCATACTTTCTGTTAGTGCATCAAGTACAATCTATTTTATGGTGCTTTCACTATTTCAACATTAGTTTCCAAATATGCAAAACAGTATGTGTATTTTTTAAACATGTCTTGCTTAGAATTAACACAACATGCTTTAATCAATTCAGATTAACACAACAGATGAAAAATAGCACACAGGACTAATTAATACAGAACCTGGCTGGTTGCTACTCCTTTCTTCTGGGATAAATCAATACATTCATAGAGTGGAGTATTAATAATTTGATTTCATAATTTGTTACATGTTACATTTTACTTAGACCTGCTAATCACCTTTTTAGAAAGAAATTTAATAGGTGGTTATAAACATTCCTTTACACATAGCATATTTCCTGATAGATTCTAAAATAGAAGGCTGCATAGTTGCATGACTGAGGTCTTGCACACCTTTTTTTTTCAAAATGTATGGGTATATTTTCTGCTTAAATTCTAAGAATGCTCTACATTATTTGTACTCAGGACTTGTCCTGGACTGTGGAACATGGAGACGTACTATGATGTGGATGAGTATGAAGAACAGTATATACAAAATGCTGATTAAAAATTTGGAGGGCGCTGAAAACTAATCTGAAGAAGTTTCAAACAACTTTAAGGGTCAGAGGCACTTCAAATAGCACTATAATAGACAAAATTTCTATAAAATAGAAATCTATAGCAAAGGACTGCTTAGTCCTGCACAATACACCGTAATCTGGCATAAATCTTCTTCTAACATTTCTAAAGAGAAAAGACAACCAGCTACTTCAGTGGTGGTGTATTTTGAATGTACAGCACCATTACTTGAACTTTTGTTCAGGAATTTACAAAATATAGTCTGAAATTAATCACAAGTGTAAGAAAAAATACTGAAGTTTATTTAAGAAACTCTAAACCCAGAAATGTTAATATCATTCTTGTTCAAATGAGTGCAGGTTGAATAATTCTATTTTGACTCGTACGTCCTTATTTTCAATAAACAATTGATATATTTCCCCTAAGGAAAGATAAACACATGGACAGCATTCATCCACTGCACAAGGATATTCAAAACCAGAAGTCTTGTTTTCAAAAATTCTACCCTAAAGCCACAGGCAGCTATCAAAGCCCTGTCTAAACAGATAACTTTGTGAATCATCAGATTTTTTAGAAATTTTATTTCCAAGAACCCTAATATGGATTAGCACAAATAAAAGGATCCATCTCTAATTCAAAAACAAAGAGCATTATCTTCTTCCAATTATTGTGTTTACTGTTTGCTTTCAACATTGACAAAAGAGTTCTGAAAACCAAGTCAAGTAACCCCCTGCCTATATTCCCACCTTTGACAAATAAACTATATTTGAACACAGAACAAGGTCTCAATGTTTGGTTCGACCCAATTTCCCACCTGATTGAAAAACCTGGTTTTAAGTAGTTTCTGCTAGTATTTTGATATAAGAATTTTTTGATGTAGATACCATTAAATGGATTTTGGCCCCAAGATCCTAGCAAGTCTGAAAGAATAGAGAAAGACAGGATAATAAGAACATTATGTATATTTATTTTATTTTTATTATAGCTATGCATCTGCAGGGGTTGAAGAGTTGTCAGCTCCCACATAAATCTTTCATTACTGACCACGAACAGTACAAAGACTCACTAGTCAAGATCTTCTGTGAGCTGTGGCTAATCTAGGTTACTCATTGTAAGCACCTGCCTATTAATGAGACAATAGCAGGGCCTAACTTTTTTAAGGGCCATGGTCAGCAATCTATGCTAGCTGGTGATGAAACAATATAGAAATGGTTAATTCAAGTATCTCACTGAAGAGCTGCTCTGTTATATTCAAAAATAACCCCATTATTTACAGAAATCTCTAAAGGATTCAGACTTTATCTACTAGTAATATTGCAATATCTAAGCAAAATGGAAACTGATTTTAGCACTCCAAAAGCCGTTTCAGCAATTACTTGAAGATTCTTGCTGCTGTGGTTTAAAGTCACGCCTTGGAAATGTTCAAATACAGTGTGGTGTATTATAAAATAATGGCTGTTAAGCCTCTTTTTTTGTTTCTTCAGATTGATCTAATTAAAAACCCCTTGATAAACTTTATGGACTCTAATATTTCCAGCTGAGTGACTGAAACCAAGAGGGTGTGCCTCAAGGCAGCAAGGCAACAATGATAAGCAGCAGGTTAGCCACTAATTTCTCAGCTAGGGTAGATTGTGAAAGTGTGATGTTCTGATATCCAAGAAAGTGTTCAGGAGAGAATAGGATAAATCAAGTTTAATAACTCTGCTCCTAATTGTTCCCTCAATGCTCCACTCTAATTACTTGGAGAACTCTCCTGACTGTCACCTGATATTAAGTTGTTGGAGGCTGAGTGTGGAGCAGTGAGATAATCAATAAACATTTAGTGGGGAGAAGAATGAAGATCCCGTTAAGCAGTGGGAACCTGCAGCACCCAAAGCCCTTCTGCTCATGAGAAAACCTATGGGAGAGCCATAGTGATTGCAAAGCAATAATCCAAAGCACTGGTTTTAGGCTTTGAGGCCTTTAGGCAACAGTACATTTGAGAAAAAAAGGTTAACACGGTCACCCTAATTACAGCCCATTTTCACATTCTTCATATATAAGCAAAGACAAGCCAATTAGGTAGAAAGGAAGATAAGGGAAGTTTTATTTGTATACTAATTAAACCCCTGATGAAATTAAAGGAAAAACATACAGCTCTGTAATTGTGTCTGAGAAAGGTCACTTCAGGTTCAGTTATCAGAAAAGCACAGCCTTGAGATATTTCACTTAATCCACAATATAGCCCTTATTTTGCCCCCCAGGTCTTAGTATTTACAAAAATAAGAAAATTTCAAAACCTGATAATGCATTTATCTTGAAATGTTTTCTGTGGACAATTACAACTGTTAGAAAGTTGAGGCTAACTATGATAAGAAGAATGAAGGTTTTAAAAACCCAGTATGTTTGCACATAGTTCTGTGAAGATGCTGAGCTTTCACTTTCAAGTACAAGTGATTCTGAACAAACTTAGTAGCTAAACTCCAATTTATTAACATTCTCTAAAATGCCAGTTATCTTTCTTTCTTAGGTTTTTAGGCATTTGGGTGCTAATTCTGACATCACTGCACTCCTTCCTCTCCAGTCTGCTAAAATCTCATAGATCAGTTGCGTTTTTATCAGAATCTTTAGAAGGAGTTTCTTTTAGAGACATTTAGATTTAGACCTTTTTTCCCTTACAAATTAAGCATCAAAAAACATTTGTTAGAGAGAACAGCAAGCAATAGCACTAAAAAAAGATCTCATTGGCTGGCTGTTGGTTTGGTGTTTCCACAAGCTTCCTTTAACAAGTTTAGGTTTTGCAGTGAGGAATCTTTTTATTCAAAACCCATTAAAAAAATAAATCAAAGTTTAATATTGTCATTCTTTACACATAAAAAGGACTCTATTCAAAAGATAACAGATGGACAATCACTCTAGATGAACAATAACAGTCATACAGTTTAAATTCATGCAAAGCATGTGTGACACATTTACACTGAGACTGTATTTTCCTAGATCAACTAAAGCTAGATCAAACTGCTTAGTAAATTAGATTTANCATTTCCCATTATCCTTGTTGGCAAATATAATGACCTTTGAGTGGCCCTCAGAAGTCTACAAGTAACCTAGAGAAGTCTGCAGTTTCAAACAGTTCAAGTCTAACAGGTACAAGTTATAAACAAGATATATTAATATTTAATGTTTACCATATTTTTAGTGTACACCACTGAAATGCAAACCAAATACACCAGGTCAAACTACACAGCTGAAATTCCATAAGATGTTTTTTGAAAATAATCTTAATTTATGAAGAAGAAACAAAAATTATGCTTCTTCTAGCAAAAGAGTGGATTAAAAATTCTACAGAAGAGTTTCTGTGACAAAAAAAATTGTAACTAAGACTTCTCATTGATACTTTAAAAAAAATCAAACCCATCTAAGTGTTTGTACATCTAAGCACATTGAGACCTATGTTAAAAAATAAGATGGATTTACACTTCTCAAATAGAAACTATCAAGACACTATATCTAGACCCACTGTGTGTTTCACAGTAGTATCTTAAAACAGTTTGAAATTAACTCCATGTGGCTGATCTGCTCTTGCAAAGCAGAACTGAGGCTGACCACCCATGACATCCCTCTAAAAACAAATGCTTTCCTATGCCTCTTAAATTCTGCTAGGGGAAAAAAATTATGACTGCTCAAAAGGACACTTGAATGAGCTGACTCTGCATTGAAGAAAAAAACCCGAGATTTTTTCAACCTCTTTGCTACTAGACCTTCATCCTGACATCAACAATCTTTTCATATGCTGGTATTGAGAGAAAGAACATACCTTATGACTCATCTCTGAAGTACATGATATAGCATGGAAGCAGTTAAACATAGTTTACAGATCTCAGTGTACCTAACAAGGTGCAAAATACTCTTCATGTCTTTGTTAGAGCCCTGTGTAATGAGTTCACAGAGCATGAGTAGGTCTACTCAGCAGAACAAATAACAACCAGCACAATCATTCCAATAAACAACGAGCAAAATACTGGTGAATGACAAGATACTTGGAGGCATGTTTTCACATTTATAACATAATGTCTGATACAATTGCTTCTGATTGTTTTACATGGAAAACCCTTATGATATTGGAGTGTGAACTATGGTTTATCTGTATCAGTACCAAAAATGTCAAGCAAACATCTAAAGATGATTATGAGTCAAATGAGAATACATGTAGCCCTAAAAACAGCTGTGATATATGGCTACCGTACAAGATCTAGAGCACGAGTATTGAGAAACATTTAAATGAAATTTTACTTGAGAGTCATTCAACACATGGGGTGGGGCTTTGCAAGAGATTTTTCTTACAAAAGTCACTTGAAATTTGAGGCAGTGATGTCATGAAAACAAATTATATTCATTACCTACATACATGTAGACAACAGTTCATTTATTGACAGAAACATAGCCCTTAGACATCCAAGCAAGCTTAGGTACCTCAAACCTCTCATTTGCAGTAATTCAGGCTGGATTAGAGTGCCTCAAAGACTTACAGCTATGTTGCTATAGTGCAAATATTTCTCAATAGAAAATCTATTCTCATCAACAAGAAAGGAATCTATTTTTCAACTGCATTACCTCAAGATGGTTAGCAAAGTATGACTGAAAATGCTTTGTGAAGTCATTGAGTTGTGTATGTTTTATAAGTTACCGTGAATTAAAAGAGTTTAGTAATTTAAACATGGTAGCTTTTTCTCAAAAATTTCACACAATAAATTCTCTTTCAAAGGAATGCTCATTCAGCTTCAAAGTAAAACTACACAAAACTTTTAAAGTGAAGTAATTACAAAATAGAAACTGCCCACACATAGCCTAGATCCTTATGGACTGTTGAGGGAGATCCTTTTGAATAAGAAGATGCACTGGACTTTTCAGATATACACTAAAACAAACAGAGAATAATTGAGACATACTTTTAAACTATGTTTTGGAAAATTACAAAGTACATGATAAAATCTATGCACATTGTAATTTAGAAATTTTAATACTCTTCTAAGCTAAGCAAATTATGTTTGTATTACTGGAAAGCTGCAGAAAGGGATTATACCACTTTAGAGAACAAATACAATTTTATAAAAAATCAGGTTTTATCACTATAAGTTTTAAGAATAATCCTTGAAGTTAAGTGAGACTAAATTTTTGGAATCACATGCATGGTGGCATAAGTACATGATCATTCACTCCTTATTCAATTTCTGACACACTACCTTCTTTTTACTCCTTAGAAATGTAAATTTCTCTCCCACCACAACATTTAGCCCTTTTCAGTGACTGACTAGAAAAGACCCAGACCTGCATATGTAGCAGACTTTCTGTGGTCTGGCAGTGTTGTGTCTTTAACGCAGATACTTAAGTGCCAGCAACATGGAATAATCTTGGGGTTTTTCACTGTCACACTTTTTACTGATAGAATCTCAGCCTTGAAGTTGGTACTGTTCCAAGGTTTCAAAAAGAATGTTTACACCTGGATTACACTGCAAAAGATGACTTTTCATAACTGCCATGTACCTGTAAATGAGGCATTAATGTTACAAGCAAACCCTGATGCTGCTCTGTAGCACAGCTCTCTGGAATACTGTTGTTACACATTATCTACTTGTACACATTAGACACTATGCAAGAAAAAAACACAACCAGCACTTAGATTTCATCTTCACTTTAAAAGTGATAATCTATCACATGAACATACATCAAAGATTTAGTTGTGTATCTATAAGGACATAACTTATTGCACCAATTTCTTGCACTTCACTTGTAGCCTCTCTCATCTGTCACAATCTCAACCATCTGTCTCTGATCATGTCCTACTGGTCTCAATGATCTTGCACTAACAGTGACATTTTTAAGCCCTGGAAGAGGCTATTTTAAGTTCTCAAGAAATATTCTTCCATTAGATTTGTATTAGAAATTCACTTAGAATATTTCTGAAAAGTAACAGTCAGTTAAAACAGGGAGAAGAAAAAATAACAGCAATAAAATATTAACATTATTTATTTAAAAAGGAATACAATCTGAAGTTAGGGACATCTTGACACAGACAAAAAGTCATCTTAGTCAGGTTAAATGACACAGTATTCAGCTTCAGAACTAAATTTGAGAAACAAATATTATGGTACCCTGTCTCTGTCTTCTCTTCAGACTCTAGTTCAAAAAATGGGAATACTAGGAGTCTTCAGAACAGTTTCAAGGAAATTTCTAAATAGAACTTAAGGTTCAGTTCTGAGTACAAAAATGTACTGTCCATGGCCCCAGCTAAGTTTTTTTACTGCTGCAGGTTATTCTGCAGCTCTTTCTTGGAAGAGTCTGCTGCACAATTCCACCAGGCACAAGTGCATTAATGTGAGCCATCACATTGAGGAGTTAGGGACAATGCCAAGAATGTCAATTAGTGCCACCCAAAAGGTTTGATCTTGCTTCATACAGACCTTTTGATTTTCTTTAATTGATTAATTAGACAAATCTCTTTTTTTCGCATGGCACTAATAATAATGTGGGCTTCACAAGATTTATCACTTTATATGGCTTACATTCAAATACTGCATTCCCCTTCAGACCATATGTGCAAGGTATGTGTGTTTCCACAGAGCCCCAAATGTTATTTGGTGCAAGAATGTCATATTTGAGTATAAGGCCAGCCATATCCTGCATGATGTACCTGCAGGGAGAAAACACACATACTTGATCACCCCTTTCACTTTTAAAACTTCAGTAAAATAAGAAAGAATTGATAAATATGTAATTTTATATTAAAAGGTCTATTCTTCAATACAGGTTAATCCTATCCTTCCATTCATTAAAAACTGGAGAGTAGTCAGCTTAGCAGAAAAAAACAGACACAATAAAACAAAATTTAACTTACATAAAAGGCAACTTTTAAATCATTCTATTGAAAAGGCATCAAAGATATATTACATCCCAATATTCAGTAAAGAGATCAAAGTGCTATAAAGACATATTGATTAAATGTCTCACTTCCTTCTGGATATGCTTTGAGTCATACCAAGTGCCAAATGAGAACACAAAGCTCACAAACAAAAAAAAAAGGAGTAAGTTGCCCTGCGAATGGCAAATACTGATCCTGAAACAGGGAAGTTAAACAGTAACAGTGATAAATCACTGCAACTATAAAACCAATTTATTATTTATATTTTTATCTTTTGGTATATTTCTAAACTATACAACAAAATGGCACCATGATGTTACAAAACTTGGAAAGTTACCTACTTTACTCACCTATGGAAATGACGGTAACAAACGTGCTTATCACTAAGGGATATCACACAACCAGTTATTTTAGAAAATTTTGCAGAACTTTTTCTAACACTTATTTCTTTATTCTCACACCTGAAAAATTTTCCTGTACAACAATGAAGTAGTATTTATAAATGAAATATTGGGATTGCTACTTAGAATCGAGAATCTTAATGTTGTAATTCTAAAATGACTCAACTTCTTATTAAAAAGTACACAGACAAGACAAAAAAAAAAATAAACAAAATACTAACAAACAAAACCCCCAAAATACAACAACACTTAAGGTGGTTTTATTGTAACTAGAAAGAATTGGAAACATTTTAGTCTTTTTAACTGAGAAGTAAAAAGATGCAGTATCAAGAACTTCATTGGATTTTTCATAAATACATATTATAAAAGACAACACAAAAAATTAGGCACCATAAAATGTAATTTCTGTTTTGAGTTTGTTGCCCTGCTATAATCTTGAAGAGCTTCCATGCTCTAATAGAGGACAGCATTGGTCCAGATTTTAGAAGCTGAAATTGGTACAAATTTTGAAAAACCTTCCCCTTGAAAATCACTGAACACCTAATGGAGTGTCAAATTAAATAAAAAGATCAAATTATATGAAAGATAGGCCCGGCTGCTGTCATAGCATGCGAACAAGGGAATACAGGTGCAAAGGAATGCATCTCTTGTATCAGTCTTATGACAGTTAGATACATACTTAATTATATTTCTAACAGTTTATTTATATTTCAATACCTATTTGAAAGATTTTACTTATGGTTTGACAAGAAGATATAAAGATATTTGCAGAATTAGTTGAAACAAAGAGAAAGAGATAACAGGGGAAAGTATGACTAAGGTGAAAAATGATGAGGCCCTGGAGATATTCTAGATAAACAGCAGCAAAAAGCAAATCTAAGAATACAATAGTTCTATATCAAGAAGATATAGAACATGTATAGTAGAAAGTCCTACACATTGATATCTATACTACCAGGAAAAAAAGGGTTGGCACACCTTCTTTAAAAAATCACATGGTGTTTTAAAGATCTATTGATCCCCTCTGCACATCTCAAGGTAACAGAGTTACTTTGTAGTTGATCCAATAATATAACAAAGATCTCCCAGGCACTGAATTACCAAGAAGCCTTCAGTATTTTTGAGTGAAAACTGAAAGATAGTTGAAGGTCTTGAAATAACAGGGATAAATGGTATGTAAGTACATATGCTTAATAACCACATGCTGTAATTACACAATAATCCCATTTTTCTTCCAAATTACTTGTCAATAAATCTTTCTCACTGCACTATAAATTCCAAGGTCATGGACAGAGGTATTTATTAGTGTAATTACAATGTAGAAATAAAACCATTAAGCTTTTAGATCCTGATATAGTTCCATTTATTCTCTCCTTTCCCCAAGGGGGAAGCAAATACTTCCTGCAAATGGAATACCCAGAAAATATTGGAAGCTACCTTTAAAAGACTAAAAACGTGCTGGTTCATGCGATTACTTTGTTTAAGTTATCTTTTCTCTTTATCTAAATTTTGACAGAATGACAAAGATTTATCCTTTTTTAAATAGTACAGTTCAGCAAACAGACTCCGGATCAAAAATATTCTCTGAAATAGACAATGTTACTATGTTATTAACACTAAAGCAGCCTGGATTTCACTGTGCATCAGTCAGTCATATATTGGAACAAAAATCCCATGGTCTCATCCATCTGTTGAGAAGTAACTTGTGGTCCAGATTTGTTTCCACAATTTCAGTATTCCTTGACACCAATCTATCTGTCTTGGTTACTCACCTTCTTCCACAAACCACCAGAAGGGCACCTAAGAGCATGATCCATAAAGGTACAGTTGAAATTAGACTACTGAATCAGACTCACATGAACAACCTTATTCCATAATTTTCTGGAGAAGGGTAAACCTATTCTCTACCTGGAACTTAACTCCTGGTCATAATTAGCTTTCAAAGACTAACTAAAGAGATGTTACATAATCATGACTTATTCCAGTGTTCTATCTCAGCGTCTAAGTTACATACAAATTGATTTAATGGTGAGAGCATTTTCTCAGGGCTATATTAAACTCTTCAGCAAATTAAAAATAAAATATGAATTTTTCTTACTTAGGGATGCTTTTACTAATTTATTAGATAAATAATGTTTACATCTGATTTGATTGAACACAAATTCAATAAACTGCCAATTACTTTCATTCTTTTAAAAATGTAAAGTAGCAGCAATTTGGATATAATTTTATCATTTTCTTGCTATATAAATAATATACCTGGATAATATCCTTAACACCAACCAATAAAATATTGTATAGTGGCATAATTTAGGGGAAGAAATGTTCACGTGGTGAAAATACATGTTAAAATTCCAATGTAAAACTTTAACATTGCTCAAAAAATAACTATTACTGACATTCAACTTGTAAAACTGGACAAAAGAGGAAATACAGAGAAAAGAAAGAGAAACACAACAGTTATTCTGATATCCTTTCAAAGTAAGAGCTTCCAATTAATTACAGTTGTGTGGCTTATACTACAATATTTTCCATTGTTGAATTGACCTTCATGTTAATGCAAACACATAATGAGTTCATAATCACAAATTTTAACTTTATACTTCCTCCCATTCATGTCATTGCTTACCTATTTTCCAGAAAGCTCGACTCAGAACTAAGTTAAGGCAGACCTTCAAAACTTTGGTTGATAGATGCTTGGCTGCTTCATTGATGATCACGGCACAAAAACAAATCTACAAGCCATGTACTGACTTCAGTCCCTTCAGCCTAATGCTAATACTGATGAATGTTCTAGGCACAAAACAAAGGAAATTCAGATTTAAAAACTTGTCTAGGAAAAGTTCTTCACCCAGAAGATGGCTGGGCAGTGGAACAGCTCCCCAGGGCAGTGGTCACAGCAGCAGCCCGACAGAGTGCAAGAAGTGTTTGGACAGTGTCGTCGCTGAAAATAAGCCTTCAGATTTGTTTGTGTAGAATGGAGTCAGGTTCTCATGAATTGTAAGGTAAACAAGAATAGTTTACATTCTTTTGTTAAAGATGTCACTTGAGAGACTTCTCACTTGACCAGTGGGATTGGAGAGGTGGATACTTTGTAACCCAATCCCTGGTCAGTGTCCTGGAAATTACAAAAAGCTGAGATTTCAATAAACTTGGTTCTTCTTTGTGCCTTGGACACCTGTGTGTGTAAATGTGCTGTGCGTTCCCTCTGTGTCCCACAGCCACGTCTGGTGACCCTGACTGAAAGGGCAGTTGGTAAGTTTGTTCAAGGTAAGACCCTTTGAAAAGACATGATGTCTACTCTGGACGATCTGTTTGTGCTGGACCTTTGGGAGAATTTGCTGGAAAGGAGGCATGTTGCCGTTTCTGAGGCTGAGTTTCGGCGTTTGTATTTTTATGGCAAGTGAAGAGGAATCATTCTTAGCTCTGAAATGGCTTTTTCAACGCAAAAGTGGAGCCTTTTTGGTGATTTTTTACTTCAGGCTTTGTCTGTGGGTCCCAATGCATAAGTGATGGAATTGTTGGTTTTCTGGAAATGATGTTTCATGGGTTTGGCAGGCTGTGGATCTTTTCAAGGCAGTTCTGCCAGGGACTCCCCTGGCATGAGGAGAGAAACCAGAGTGAATTCCAGTTCCAAGGGTGAGGCGAAGCCTCCCCGTTCACCCCAGACCATTGGGCTGGGGAAAGGTTCTTTAGCCCCCAGCCAGTCCATCCCGGATGACCGGGGGAGGGGCAGGGCCATGCAGGAATCTGGGGTGAAGCCTGGATTCGAGAGTGGGGAGAAGCCCCCGCATCCCTCCCAGGCCGCTGTGACCTGGGATGGTTCTGTCCCGGGTCAGGGGTTCGGTTCCTGTGGCAGAGAACCAGCAGGAGGAACCAGCAGCAACTCCAGGCTTTCGAAAGCCCCACAGGGTCGGCGGTCACGGCTCCGCCCTGCCCTGCTCCCTGGAAGGGAGAGAGAGAGGGGGAGCCTCCCAGCGCAGGGGTTGGGGGGCGCGGCTGAGGATGGAGCCGAGTCCAGCGGGCCCGCGTGTCCCGGTCCCCCCGCGGTTTTCTCTCAGCCTGCACAGCTCTATGTCCCCCCCGCAAGTTCCTCCCTGCCCGCGACAGCGGCATCGCTCGGACCAGACCCCCGCTGTAGGCTGAGCCCTGAGCTCCTTCCCCCCGCTTTGGCTGCGCTGAGCATGGCGGGGCTGCCGATCGTGCCACGATCGGGCTGTGACGGGGCTCATCGGTTCCACTCCCCATGAGTTCTTCCCCTCCCGCACCGCCCGCGCTGGGGCCCTGGCCGCCTGTCAAGCCCAGGGCATTGCCGGCCGTGCCCCTTGCTGAGGCCCGTTCTCCCCCTGCACTGGGGGAGGGGGGCGGGCTGGCCCTGCTCCGTCCCGCTTTGCATTCACGTGCACTGCCGGCACCTGTGGCTGGTTTGGCTCCACTGCCGCCGCCTCCCACGACCACCGTAGCTGCAAGTCCTGCGTTGTTTTGTCTTGGAGCAGGTGGGGACGTGGCTGTTGGAGGATCAGTGACCGCCCGGGACAGAGGGTCCCGGGTGGCTGGGTTCTTGTCAACTGAGTCTGCCAGCCCTGCTGCTGTTGTGATGAACGGGCTTGCTCAATTTGTGTTTCTTTGAGTTTCATGTTCACAGAGTGGAGGTCCGATTGCAGGGAGAAGGCAGCTTCAACCCTCCTGGGCTGCCTCAGGTTCACTGGACTGGTGTCCTGAAGATCACAGAACGTCCTCAGAGACTGTGTCTTGTCCATTACTGGTGCGGAACCTTCAGAGATTCATCTTCCTGAGTTCCTGGATGCCAGAGCAGACTGTCCTGGGTGTGACAAGGATGGTGCAGTGCTGCGTGAGCCAGACACCTGTGATGAACATGTACCCAGAGGAACAGACAGCCAGGATTTGGCCTCAATTTTCAATTGATGTTGATGGGACTCTCTGGGGGGGAGGTTCTGGCTTGTGGGGATGCTCTTTGGGATGGATTTCAATTGGACCGGGTCATCTGCAAGGCCCTGTATCGCTCCTGTTTTCTGCATAAAGAAAAAGTCTGGGAAACGGAGGTTGTTACAAGACCTCCGAAAGGTCAATGCCATGATGGAAAGCATGGGGACATTGCAGGCTGGTATGCTGTCGCCCACCATGTTCCAGCAGATTGGCTGGTCCTCATTGTGGATCTGAAGGATTGTTTCTTTACAATTCCTTTGCATCCTGATGACAGACTGAAATTTGCCTTCTTGGTGCCAGCTATCAACAGCGCTGAGCCTGCACAGAGACATCAAGGGAAGGTTTTGCCGCAAGGCATGAGAAATTCACCAGTCATTTCTCAATTTGTCAAGGCCCAAGCCTTGTCTGCAGTCTGCAAGCAGTTTACTAATGCTCATCTTTATCATTATATGGATGACATATCAGTGGCTGCGTCCACCCAGGATGAATTACTGAGGATACGGCCTCAGTTGACTGATGCTTTGTATTCTCATGGGCTGCAGGTGGCTCCAGAAAAAGTTCAGCAACAACCTCCGTGGAAATATCTGGGGGTCAAGATTTTGGAACAAATAGTTCAACATCAAGAGGTGCAGTTTGACACTGAATGATGCCCAGAAATCGGTAGGTGTCATCACTTGGTTGCGTCTGTATTTGGGACTGACCATGGCACAGCTGTCTCCTTTGTTTGATTTGTTAAAAGGAGAATCTGATTTAAAGTCACCTCGCACAATGACCCATCAGGCATGTCAGGTGTTGGAGGAGGTTCAGTGAGCTGTTTCTGCTCATCAGGTTTATTGCATTGATCCTTCCATTGATGTCACTGTGTTCATCACCACTCCAGATTTGCATCCCATAGGCATCATTGGCCAATGGAATGAAAAATGGTCCCATCCCTTGCATGTTCTGAAATGGGTTTTCCTGCCCCATCAGCCGCAGAAGATGACAACTACACATTGTTTGAGCTGACAGCTCATTTACTGATCAAATGCCAGGATTGGTGTTTGCAATTGATGGGTGCGGATCCACAAAGATCATGCTCCCAGTACCGCAGGAGGATTTTGACTTTGCAAACAATGTTTCTATGCAAAGTGCTCTGGAAAACTTTTCTTGGCAGATCACTTATCATCTGCCCAGCCACAAACTATTGCAAGTGGCAAAACTCACTGCAATTTCTTTGTGGCCCAGAAATAGTCAGGAGCTTGTGCAAGGGCCCACTGTCTTTACTGATGGTTCAGGAAACACTGGGAAGGCCATTGTTGTTTGGAGGGATGGATCTGAGTGGCAGGTTTTAGACGGTCATACGGATGGGTCAGCCCAATTGGTGGAATTACAGGCTGCTGTCATGGCATTTCAGAAATTTTCCCAGGAACCTTTCAACTTGGTCATGGACTCTGCCTATGAGCCTGACATGGCCCAGCAGTTGGGTCATTCAGTTTTGAAGGAAGTCAGCAATGCTGCCTTGTTTCACTTGCTGAAGACCCTTCAGGCCTGGGTTCATCTATTCTATGTTCTGCATGTGAGGAGTCCTACTAACTTGCCAGGGTTCATTGCTGAAGGTAACGCGAGGGCTGACAAGTGGCTAACCCAGTGTGGGTTGCACCTCAGCCTGACAGCTTGCACAGGCCAAGGCATCACATGGCTTTCTCCATCAGAATGCACATACTTTGCAGAAGCAGTTTAAGTTGACAGTGACTGAGGCCCATGACATTGTCGAGTTGTGTGATGACTGTCATGCGCCTGCTGCGCCTTTGCTGGCAGGGGTGAGCCCCAGAGGCCTTTGGGCCTTGGAGCTTTGGCAGACTGATGTCACCCAAGTTGCCGAGTTTGGCCGGTTTAATTATGTGCATGTCGCTGTTGACACGTTCTCTGCAATGTGGGCTTCTGCTCACACTGGAGAGAAGACCCGTGATGTCATTGTCCACTGGAGGCAGGCCTTTGCCGTTCTAGGCATGCCTTCTGCTGTGAAGACCAATGATGGTTCTGCTTACACCTCTCAGAAGGTGCACCAGTCCTGCAGTTGTGGGGTGTGTCACACAAGTTTGGTATCCCTCATTCTCCAATGGGTCAAGCTATTGTGGAGTGTGCTCATGGTACACTAAAGCGTGCTCTACAAAAACAAAAATAGGGAATGCAGGCTGAAACCTGCAAAAGTTGGTTGGCAAAAGCTTTGTATACCATCAACCACCTTACACTGCCACAGAATTCCAATAACCCGGTCATGTTGAATCATCTTTCATTGCAGACTTCGGATGGCACGCATCAGCCTCAAGCAGAAGTTTGTGTGAGGAATTCAGTCACCAAACAGTGGGAAGGTCCCTATGACCTTATCGCTTTGGGGTGTGGGTATGCGTGTGTATCCACAGATACTGGGGTACACTGGGTACCTGTGAAGTGTGTTTGTCCTGACCTGGTGGCAAAGGCACAGCATGACTGATGGGCAGGTTGGAAACCATGACCAGACTGAAAATCATCAGGTGAATGAACCATCAGATGATGGTTCTGATGCAGATGACATAAGTCATCACTTCAATTTTTTCCTTCCACAAGGAGACATGAAACATTGTTCATTTTCTTTTTTCTTTTCTTTTTGTAATGGAGAAAGGGTGAGATGTTGTCCCTGAAAATAAGCCTTCTGATTTGTTTGTGTAGAATGGAGTCAGGTTCTCATGAATTATAAGGTAAACAAGAATAGTTTACATTCTTTCGTTAAAGATATCACTTGAGAGACTTCTCACTTGACCAGTGGGATTGGAGAGGTGGATACTTTGTAACCCAATCCCTGGTCAGTGTCCTGGAAATTACAAAAAGCTGAGGTTTCAATAAACTTGGTTTGTGCTTTGGACACCTGTGTGTGTATATGTGCTGTGTGTTCCTTCTGTGTCCCACAGCGACAGGACGGTGCTCTCAGGCACACAGCATGACTCTTGGGGTGTCCTGTGCAGGGCCAGGAGTTGGACTTTGATGATCACTATGGGTCTTTTCCAACTCAGGATTTCCCATGATACCACGAATCTAACTCACTGGACAAACCACAGAAGCATGACATTTAAAGTGAAGTTCAGAGATCTGAAATACAGATTCGCTAATAATAATAGAATGCAGATTTTAACTAGGTTGCGTTCTCTTTCCTTTTGCGAAAGAGCTCCCAGTTCTTGTCCACAACTGTGTGCTATCTATGCGTTTTTGTATTATGTAAAGACAGCCACTACTAGAAGAAATACTATTCCTTCCCATAAACCTAAATTCCACATACAAAGCACTGCAACCTACAAACAAAAAAGCACAAAGGACCAGCTCTATGACAAGTTTCTAGTTAACCTAAATCTTTGAAGACTAAGAATTTAGCAGTAGTGGAAGTTATGTAACAGAGCAGAATGAACAGTTCTACTTATTTTACAAATAATGTTAACACAAACTGGACCTGACAAATCTCTTTAATCTGCTATTTATTGTACTAAGAAAATGCACTACCTGTTTTGACTAAGAACAGAGCAGATGACAATACTAATCCATTCTTACCTACTTAGTAAGTTATTTAGGTGTTCAGAACATAGACAGTACGGAAACTAAAAAAACAACAACCACACGCACATTTAATTAGTGAATTATGATTATTAGTTTCTAATCTGCTCAGAAGGGAGCTTGCTTCTTTTTAACATGCTAAACTTCATTAATACACATTCTCTGTTAAGTTAGATGCTAGCAGTAATCAGCTATTCTGCTTTTATTAAGGAACAGCCTTACATTTAATCAGGCATTGCACAGAAAGGTGGTTTCTTGACAGAGAAAAACAAATTTTTAGAATCAACAGTATCCCTCAGTGCATTCAAATTCTAGCAATCTTTTCAACTTAAGATGTCAGAGGAAAAAAATCTCAAATCCTATTTCTGCAATCCTTCTGAGAAGCATGAAAATCACTTGCTCTTCCTCATGGAAGTGAAGTCTTTTTAACCTTTCTCCAAGTTAGAACACTGCAGCATTTTCAGAAATAACTGTAAAACTCAAAAATATATGCAGTGGTATTAGTAAAAGAAATATTACAAATATTTGAAATAGTCTTTCAGAGAAAATATATGGCTATAAATATATGAAGAAGAAAAGCAATGAAAAGCAGAAAACTGTGTGTCACCTTCACCTCAAATTTAGCCGAGAACTGAGAGCCTGCTGAGGGAAAACATCCACTTCTAACAAACAGAGAAATCCCAATCTTCATCTGAATCTAATGAATTCAGCTATGCCTGTTTAGTGAAGGATACTCAGGACAGAGAATATATGACATAGGTATTGAAAATAAACATGCCAAATCTTCCCACAAGAAAACATCTTTTTGGGAATGTTATCAAAGCATTTGGATGAGATTTGTTTTTCCTCACTTACTTTGTCATAAATTAATGGCAGCTTCACTAAACTCAGCAGATAAATTACATCCATAATTTAGGGTACCTTCTTCTAAAACAAGTACTGAGGTCTATGTTGAGGCGTATCAGTATCAAGTTATATGATTTAACATCTATTGCACTGAAGCTATTAATTAACAATTTATAGAATTTGTTCCCTAAACAGAACCTTAAAAATATACAGGCACTAAAATATCTAAGAGGAAGTAAATATGTAGACTGTGCATATCACTAGGAAACTAAAATATTTTACTTGATTAAGACCAGCTGGTATCAGGAATTAAAAATAAGTCTGTTATTGATACCTGTTTAGCATTTGTGTAAAAGTTTCTTTTCAAAGAATAAGGAATCAGAGCAAATGGTTCACCACATCTAATAAAAAGAAGTGGTGTTAAAGGGTTGCTTAGTTCCAGCTGACCTTGAACATAATTGGCTACTTTGGATGTCTCTATGGTATATGCCACTAAGAAGATAAAAATATACCGGATTAAAATCTGAACTGATAAAGCTAAGAAATTAAGTATTACTCCTTTAATAAGCCTACTTTATGAAAGTACATGAATACCAAAATACCTCCTTACTGATTACTGTTGAACTGTGAATAAGTTTAAAAATAAGCTATCAAAAGTGACAGTATCTAATATTTTAATTTTCTTCATCTTACCTGTTTAAAAATTATAAATAAAGAATTCAAAGCATGTCTGGTTTTTTCACTCCATGTCACTCTACTCTACCTGACCTTACTTGTATGCCACCAGACTCACCAAATTTTTATATACATTTAAGTCTATACAAGTAATATTATATTGTATCCTAAAATGAAGACAGAGGCATATTTTTTTCAATTTTATTTTTTACAGTGCAGCAGTAAAAATTATTTTATTTTTCCTCTGTATTATTTAAGCACTTAAAAACATATGCAATTGCAAGAATGCTGTTTTACAAGGGCAAGGTTTATTATTACAAGGATGAGATTGTTTCACTGTACTGCGAAATAAGAGCTACAAAAAGACCCACAAAAACCCCAAACACTTTAAGTCACAAAACCCAGTTAAGCAAAAGAAAAGGGTCTGTCAATTGAGATGCCAGGGTTAAAGGCAGAGACCATTTCTTCCTGTTGTGAATAAAGGCATGAACAAGGTTGGATTGTGGTTAACTGTGAGAGAAAAAAAAGATTTTTTTCTTAAATTTTAAAACCCAAAACATACAGGGCTCAAAATTGAAGAAGCACTTTTACTCCTTGATATCAAAGTATTATATTAGACTGCCACTTGAATTTTGAATGTACTTATTCAACAGTGGTTTGGAACTGTAAAAACAATGATAAAAAGTGAAGGTGAAATGATGACTTAGGATGCATACATTATAAAACTGTATTTGCATGACTAAAAAAACATCGAGGACCACTACATCATTATCATGTTTTGACATGTTACCACAACTCTTCTTGTCTCCTTTTTTGATACAGTCGCAGATATTTGCTTTTAAAACCAAAATGCCATTTTGTGCTACCTTTTGTAGTAAATATCATGAAGAAATTAAAGTATCAATTAGTCTTCTAAGCTGAGGGACAGTACATTGCAACAAACCTACAACTTAAATTTGTTTAAAACTCCTCAGTGGGAAGGATTGAGACTTACAAAGTAATAAACAAAATCAGTGTACTTGTAAGTAGTAAACTTTAGTCCTAAGATCTATTTTGTCAACGATCTTTTCCCCCATTTTACCACTTATATTATTACATTGCTTTGTATCTTTTAAGCTTTCACCAATAACCAAGCATTTTACACTAAGTGAAATTGTTCCAGTAGCAAACAACTGTTAAAGGACTGCAGAATTAGGATGCATTTTAGGATCATGACTGTCTCAAAAAAAACTGTATGTAGCCTTCAATTAATAAAAAACAGAATCAGTGAAATGTAATTCAGTACCAAATAATCTATGTAACATATTTGTTTAAAAGTATGTCCTATATTTTAATTGCCTAAAATTGACCTTTTTCTTAGTTTTCTCTGAATAAATTAAAAGTGTGTTTTAGACAAAGTAAAACATGGTGAAAAAACATGTACTAATATAAAGAAGTAGACAGAAATGAAGATTTCAAATAGGATTTGTCTTCTAGTCCTTCCCTTCTTTATATTCCTAACAGCCATTTAAAAATCTCAAATCAAGCATTTCTCAAGTCAAACACAAGACTAATAGCTTATATGTATACTGCAGTTATAGCAGAAAGAAAATATCAGTAGTATTAACAAGCAATATGACTAAACACTAGCAAGTTTATTCTTCCATTTAAACAAAACACCCAAAGCTAGTGAACTGTGAGGGAAAAAAAAACCACCACAAAAACCAACAGGTACATTGGAAATGTAACTGTCTTTTACCCTTAGTGAGCTAAAGCATTTTTGATAAATAATACTACTAGTGAAAACCCTCCTTAATAAATTTAACAACATCCTTCAGCATCCTCCACTATATATGACTTCAAATCTCTACTCTGCTGCAATTCATCCTCCTTGACATCTACTTTCATTGTTATATTTTCAGTATTTCCCGCATTTCTACTAGTTATGCAGCTTGAATCATTTTGGTTCTCCTCCTGCTTGACACTTCTCTCAGAATTACAAGTACTTCTATTTCTCAAAATACTGGTGTAGCAGTCTCTTTTGCTCAGTTGTCAATTCACAGAAGAATACTGGGAGATGGAAAGACAGCAGTAAGGATGAAGAACAGACACAAGCAGCATAGCTTGCTTTAAATATGAAATAAATAAAAGCTGCAGACCTCACCACCCATTACTGGCTTGCCATCACGAAGTTTCCTCTCTTCCACTGTTAGACATCCACGTGGTTTCAAACCTCTAATACTCTCTGTTCTTTTGCTTGTTATCAGAGATTCTGATTACATTATTTTTTCCCTCATTACTAATCATGTCTACAGAAAATTCTAAATTCTGGTGAAAAAGGATTTCTCTCTCTTATCACCTCGCATATTCCAAACTGACAAATGTATTCTCCAACCTAATATTATATTCAGGAAACAGACAATCTAGGTTTTAAAAGATTATTGTAACCTCTATCAAAAATCAAAATATCCCTGTATTTTTAAATTTATTTTTTCTATAAATATCACCTTGTGATAGCTCCATCTGCTGTCATTTAAGTCCCCTATAAATTTCAGACACTTCACATGTATTAGTGTTTGCCGCCCAGTTCCAAGAGCAGAAAAGTGATGTTATACCTTGGAGAATCTTGAAAGTGTTTCTGAGTACCCTAAAATTTCAAAGGGCTATGTAGTATGGAGACAATTACATTTTATTTGCACAAGATCTATCACATTTGGCTTATTCGCCAAAAAATAAATTTCAGGTGCTTAATTAAGAGCAATAATTGTCTTACCTTTACAGATTCACTTAAGACTTGGGTTTTATCTGCTTCTTCACTGGATTGCAATTCTAGTTTATTATTTAACTCCTGTAGCTGTTGTGCTTGTTCATTCAAAAGCAATTGTGCCTGATGCTCCCGACGTAGTGCACTATTTAATTCTTCACATACACTTTCAAACATCTCAGGGGTGATTAATTTCTGATAAGAGAAATAAATCGTGTTTGATTATGTAACTATACTTACCTGTTTACATACTTCCCAAGTTGCACTTGCAAACATATTAAATTCTAAAACAAAAGAATGCTAAAGGTTATTAATTATTTAGGTTCTTTAACTCAAAGACAGACCGCCAAGCAATAAAATTGCCAGACAAGTTTATTTACTGTATTTTTTCAAAACAGCATTCAGGCTACTGTAAACAGTATGTGTTTGTTATTCTATTCAAATTAACACCCTAGATTGCAAATAATATTTAGAAGGAAATATGCAGATCAATGTCCCACATTTTAGTGTATAACTTGTTAACCCTTGTAAACATCTTCCTGAACTCGTTCTCCCTTTCCAAAAGTGTTCCAGAAAGACAAAATAGTTCTTCAAGGAAAATCATTGTCTACAATTGAATGGCAATTATAAACTGTGATAATTTCTTCCAATTTTCCCTGTAAGCAATAAAACCCAGTACAAGCAAAACTGAAGATAAGCAGATATCATTTTGGCTGTTTGAGTAAAAAAACATACCAGCTAGGAACAGGAAAAAAAGTGGATTTTACACCAACTGTTAAATAGACTCTGCTTGGAAGTGTCTTGATTGGGACACACTGAAAAGTCTACCAGCTAGACTTCAGTAACTGCATTGGTCACAACTACAGAAAACACTGCTTTTTCTGGGTCAAAATGGATTTAGTAGTACTGTGTAACTGTTGAGCATGTATAAGAATTCTTAACCATTCACTGTCTCAAATAGTTCAAACATATGTTCAATTCTGAATGCAACATACAAGAAATAAGTAGTAGGAAAGGCGCTTAATGAACCTCCAGCATGCTAAAGCAAGACAATTTCCTTCCCCTCCAAGGACTGAAGGCATAGTTCTGTACATATGACAGGGGTTAAACTGAGAATCAATCCCTCAAATGGCATCCAGCCCTTGAACACCATGTCCATTACTCACAATACTGTTGTTTCAAGCAGTTAAGGAACCTTTTTGTTGTATCTTCTTTTTCCCATCAGACAATGGTATTTACAGGTTAGCAAATGCATAGCATTTAAGTAAATCGATCAGCAACAGCTAGGAGTCAGAGGAATTTGGTGCATATATGCTAGCAGGAATGTAGAAGATGGCCTTTTTTTCCCCCTTCCAAAAACAGCCCTTCAGGGGAACAGCCACACTAAAATTTGTACTGACTAGCTCAGGGTATAACTCAGCATCAAAGACACAGTAAAATGTCTATCATAATATTCAGCAATATCCACACAGAGTTTATACTTCTTGAAGTTCTCAGGAACATACTTATTCAATACCCTCATCACACATGACTTTACTCTGCTGAAGTGAAATCTATAAATGCTTTTTGGGTATATAAATCACATCAACATTTTCAACATACAGAAGAAAACCAGTTTGCTAAAGACCAAACATGTAATTTACAAGAACTCCTCATTCTACAAATCAAAAAGAAACTCTTGAGGAAGGGAAGCCTTTCTAAACACATCTGACTTTTAGTTTAGTGACATTTACAATGCAAATCTTCTGGAAAATTCTTTTAACATTGGAGTAATTTTATACTTAGTTTTCAGAAGAACACACAAAAACATGTCTTATAAGCAGTCACCTCTAAATCAAATATACTTACTTGCTTAAGCATATTTAATTGCTCTTGCAGGCTCTGGGCTTTGTCTGCTTCTTTTTTCATCTCACTGAAATTCGATTTGAATTCTGCAAGTTGTAGGCGCAGTGAGCGGCGTTCCACTTCTGCTGTATGAA
>VXBS01006421.1:934721-949751 GCA_013400255.1 Sitta europaea | reverse complement strand
GAGGGGGAGCGGGGGGAGCGCCGGTGAAGGGACCGCGTCTGCCAGCGCTGAACTGTCTTCCAGCCTGTGTGAGAAATAGTGTACGAAATGTTGACAGGCAGGGGTTCTGCGTCATAATAACCCCCACACTGGAATAATTTCGAGAATGGCAGAACGTAAAAACACAGAATCGCAGAGTGGTTTGGGGTGGCAGGGATCATCTAATTCCAGTTCTCTGCCACAGGCAGAGAAACATCCCGCCAGACCAGGTGACTCAAAGCCCCTTCCAACCTGGTCTTGAACACGTCCAGAGATGGGGCATTCATACACAGCTTCTCTGAGCAGCCCATTCCAGTGCCTCACTGCCCTCACAGAAAAGAATTTATTTCTAGTACCCAGTTTAAACCCACCCTCTCTCAGCTTGAGCACGTTACTTGTTCTGTCATGAATCGGTCTATATTAAATAATCCAGCTATCAGTCATCCCTGTGGGAAGGCTGTCTGACATGCTTAGACCCCCACTATGGCACCACAATAAGCTATTTTACAAATAGCTTGTTTCCAGTGTGTCTGTTTTGGGTGAATCTGAGCAGATCAGTCCAGTGATGCCAGGAGATAACTCATCCAGCTCTGGGGTCCCCAGCACAGGCAGGACATGGACTCTTGGAGAGAGTCCAGAGGAAGCCACAACATTGATCAGAGGGATGGAGCACCTTTTCCATGAGGAGAAGCTGAGAGACTTGGGGTTGTTCAGCCTAGAAAAGAGAAGGGGTGACCTAATTACAGCCTACTAGTACTTGCTGGGAGTCCACAAAAAAGGTGAAGAGGGACTTTTTACAAGAGCATGTAGTGACAGAACGAGAGGGAATGGCTTCAAACTGAAAGGCAGTAGGATTAGATTAGATATTAGGAATAAATTCTTTAGTGTGGGCATAGTGAAACACTGGAAGATGTTGACCAGAGAAGCTGTGGATGCCCCATCCTGGAAGTGTTCAAAACCAGGCTGGATGGGGCTCTGAGGAGCCTGGTCCAGCAGAAGGTGTCCCTGCCCATGACAAGGGGTTGTAACGGGATGATACCTTCCATCCCAAATTGGGATTTAATGTATTTTATGCATTTTATAGCTATAGTTTGCAGCGATTTCTGCTCCACAGTGAGAACCATCAAAATCTGCAGCTCTTAGTTGCTTGGATGTATCTTATTTTTCCATTTTCTATTCATGACTATATGGTTGGTTCCTATTCTGGGTTACCATGCTAGACCACTAGCAGGAAGCTGGGCTTTTGCAAAATATAAAGCACTGTTTGTGAATTCATAGGATTAAGTGTGCTAACCTAAAATTTAAAAAGCAAGCAACTGTAAAGAGCACTGAATATTAAGGAAGATATAGGACTGTGCAAATGTGAAATTAAAAAATAATCTTAGGATGCAGAAAACAATTTATCAGTTCTAGGCCCTGACAAGTATTGTCATCCTATGATAAAGCAATCCCACTATTTATCAGCAGTCACTAACCATCCTGTATCTATTGTTGGCAGAATGTTGTCTGGACAGGAGAAGTCATGGGATTATAAGATTTTGAGACAAGTACTTCGCACATGAGAGATCTTGGTCTGTGGAAAAGAATAACTTTTTCTAATATTTAGAAAGAAGAATGTAGAATAGGGTGCACATACCAAGTTAGATCTGAACATGAGGAAGGGAGGTGTCAAGTTTTGAAAGAACAGTGTAAATACAAAAGATTGTGTCAGATGTGGCTCTGCAGGCACAAGAGACTGGGATTCAAACAGAAGAGTTGCTTTATGTCCATCTTTGCATATGGGCAAATATATCCAGGGGAAGTACAGAGCAGAACCACTTGCTTTAAATTCAGTAACAAACAAGAGCCTTGAGGTACTGTTGAAACTTCCTTCTCCTTCCTCTCCAAAGGTGAAAGCCTTTGGTTCCTGGAACTGAGCAAATATGACCTCTAGCTTGCTTGGGATAAATCCTATAGATGTTCATGATCACATCTAACTCAGGGAATGTATTCAACAGAAGAAAATAATAGAAGTTTAACATCAAATATAGAGATATCCAGCTCACTGAAATCTGTATTTACTATCCTGATTGGGATAGATTAATGAATTATGTTAGCTAAATGCATACAGTGCTTTTAAGGTTAGAATTTGCTACAAATATATTACCAGTGGTTAATTTTTTCTCATGATCACCAGCTTGGGCATTGTTTTCATGTTCAGAGGTAAAATGTAAAGATGAGAAACTTGTGTTCCAGTGAGAGAGAGAGAAAAAAAGAAAGAAAGTCAGTCTGAATTGATCAATAGGTACATAGAGACAGGAAGATTTAGAAAGAAAGTGCGGCTCATGATGTAAGTATCTGTATTGCACTCACACCCTGATTTTTCATACAGGGAGTGGGAATTACAGACTTGCAAGCAGACATCTGCACTGGCAGTTAAGTAGGGTTTCTAATAAAGGATGGAATGAGAGGCCATATGGATCAATATGACCCATTTGGGAAGAGTAGCACAGATTACATGAAAGAAAATCCTGTTTTGCAAACCCCTAATGAGTTTTTCAAGGGTTCAGCAAGCATGTAGATAAGAGTGATCTAAATGATACAATCTACTTGATTTCCCATCAGCTCTTAGTGAAATCCTTAAACAAAATCTTTTAAGGAAATAAAGCAGTGGAATAAGGGGAGAAATCCTAGACTGAATAAAAAACTGAATTCCAGATAGGAAATGCAGGACGGGGGCAAACATTAAATTCTTGCTAGGGGAAAATTGATCCTAGAAGAGTTCAACAGGGATCTAGGCTGAAAATTATTTAGTATGTTCATAGACGACCCAGAAAAGAGATCAGATGGTACAATGAGAAAATTTGCTTATGAGAAAATTATTTGGCAGACTAAAGATGAATGCAGTTTGTAGGAAACTATAGAAGGACCTGAAAAGTCTTTAAGATGGATCATGTAAGGTGATGTGCACAGCAAGCAAAAAACCCCTAGTTTCACATGATGATTCATGACCTCTTGACCACTACCAGACAGGAGCAAGACCTGAGGATCAGAATAGAAAGTTATTTGAAAACATCAGCTCGGCACTCAGCGGTGATCAGAAGTCATGTGGAGAGTTAGGAATTGTCAGGAAAGGAATGTGAGAACAAAACAGAAAATGTCGTGCTGCTGCATAAATGCACAGTTTGCCCCAACCTGAATACTATGTGCAGTTCTCATTCCCTGGAGTGGACCTGGAAAGGAGTCAGAGCAGGGTCTGCCAAGATAACTGTAGATCTGAAATGGCTTCTGTAATAGGAAAACATGAACAGACAGGGACTCTGCCGCTTGAGAGAGAGAGCCCATTAATGAGACTTATGGCCAATGCTTCACTGTATTTACAGAGCCATGAGTGGTCTGGAGCCTAGGCTGTCTTTCAGCACAAAAACTAGGGGCCATCAAAGTAAAGCAAAGAAATGACAACTTCAAAACATGCAAAAAGCAGTGATTTTTGTTATACAAAGCTCGTAAGCCCTGTGGGACTACTTGCCAGTGGATATTATGGACAGAAAATGCTTAGCTGTGTTCAAGGGAAAGTGGGACAAATGCTTGGTAGACAGTCAGGGAGACATAGGTAAACCACTCCTGGCTCAGGAAATCCCATGAACTGAAGGCAGCCCAAGGCCAGGAGGGTAGTCAGGAGAGGTCTCATAGATGCTTTCTTGTCTTTGCTCTTCAGCATTTACTTCTGGTTAGTGCTGAGCACAGGATATTGACCCAGATGGAGCCTTCATCTCAGTCTGGGGGGGTTACTGCTATGAGGTCCTCCCTGCTTGGAATGTCAGATGATGACCTGTGCTGTGAAGGATGCAGACAGATTGCATAATGTTTTTTTTTACCAAGCAGGACATAAAAACATTTATTTGAGACTGCTTGTACAGCCTTTGGGTCTGGAAAAAGCTCAGCTCACTGTTTTCTTATTTAGTCTTACATATACTCCAGATAAATGACTTGTCGGATATAATATGACACAATGCGGTGTTTAAGATTCATTACTGAAAGTGCTGAGACAGTCACCTTCTTATGAATACAAAAAGCAACAAATAATTCACCTGTTTGTCCATGTCTGGAACTATGACTCTCCTCCCAGCTCATGTTTTCTGCTGCTGGCCAGTAAAGTGGGGGAAAATGAATAAAGAAAGTAAATACATCATGTTTTCTCTCCTGACTTTCTCTCTTTTTTTCTGCATGATTACATTACTTCTTCATTCTGCAGACAAAGAAATGGAGGTTTAAATTTCAGGTTATTAACTGGGAGTATCACCTGCTAAGAATTCCATTCTGTGAACTATTTATGCTTCATTGTTTTAATTATATCAGGTAATAAGCAGAAGAGAAGCAGGGGAGATAGTTGTGAACAGCACAGAGGATACCATTCACCTGCTCTTGATATGTCAGGCTGATGGCAATTTTGTTTAGGATGTTTTTCAGCTGACTCAGAAGCATGTGGTACTGTCACATCTTACTGCATAAAAATAATGTGATACAATAAAATAAACAATTTTTAAAAATCAATTATGCAGCTGAATAAGAGTGGTAATTATAATTTCCATACAGATTTTGTGTTTAGTAATGTGTTCATTAATGACTTGAAATAATACATGTCTTAACACAAATTAGCAGGATGATGCATTTATGCATCATGGCTGGATCTCAGTCTTACTGAGATCATCTAAATTTATTTATCTAAAAAGCAGCAGGATCAGGATTTTGTTCATAAGATAATTTGATGGTCTTCAAAGTCCTACAGATCTGGGAATGTTCCAGGACCTGATCCAAAGATAACTGAGACCCATGAGGTTCTTTCTATTGATGGTAAAGGACATTGAATGACAGTTGGTTCTCACAACAGTGCCACCAAGGAGGTCAGCAAGACACAGCAAAGGACTTACATATATGTTTCAGGACAGGAATATTATTTTCATAGTGTAGTGATAACTCATCTAGATCTGCAATACTGAAACTTTTTATTTCATAGTACCTTTAATATCCCACAAAGAATTAATTCTTTATTTTGTTTTTCAAAAATATGCTGAGGAAACAGTGGAATTATCTTTACAGTGTTTTTTTTTCCCCTGGAATATTAAACTTACACATCAGACTCAGTTTATATTACACTCATATTGCTCTCATATGTCATTTAAAGCAAAATTAAGGTCTACTCTTCTGAAATGCAGAGCTGCTTTCAATAGTTATCAAGTAGCTTTATTTTACCACGTGTGAGAAAGATGTGTTTATAAATATATGTATAGTATATGTATATGTATATGTATGTATAAGCATGTTCCTAGAAAAATGCTCCTCTGATCATGAAATACTAACAAGTAAGTTTGATTTATCTATTACTGCTTTTCATTTTTTTCCCTGTAACTCAGAATGAATAGCATCCTGTATTTAAAACTGATACTTTTTTCATTACCACTGATACAGAAAAGAAGGTATAGGAATATCCTGGGCAGGGAGAATTTCTAAGATGCCCAGACAACATGTGTGCTAGCAAATGAAAAAGACCTAGGACTATTTTGCAGCACTGAGTACAACTAGCATGGAGTAGCCATTATTTGTATTCCAAATCCTGAAATGTACCTGAAAGCAGTTCTGGAAGAGTATAGGTGGTCCAGATGAAAAAGCTGCCTGTGTACTTTTGTCACTGTTCTACACTGTGGGTGCCTGTGCTCCTGTGTTTGTGTCCTTCCCTCTCACTTTTCATTTTTCTGAGGTAGATCTGTTAGTTGCAGTGAACAGGAAAAAGCAAGTAATGGCCACATGGGTTCAAACCAGGGGACAAATCAGCAAATCAGAAAAATTACTTATCATTCAGGGTTATGCCCCTGAAAGAGGTTTAGATAAGCAAGTCAAGCACAGCCATGGTCACAGCTGGTATGGAGCTGACTTGGGGCTAGAGTATCATAGAAGGATAGAATATGAAAGGATAGAATGGTTTGGAAGGGACCTTAAAGGTCATCTAGTTCTAACTTCCCTTCCAAGGGCATGACACCTTTTACTAGACCAGGTTTCTTAAAGCTTTGTCCAACATGGCTTTGAACACTTCCAGGGATGGGACACCCACAACTTCTCTGAGCAACCTGTTCCATTGTCTCACCTCCCACATAGTGAAGAATTTCTTCCTAACATCTAATCTAAATCTCTCCTCTTTAGTTTAAAACCATTTCCCCTTGTCCTGTCATTATCTGCCTGGGTAAAAAAGTTGCTCTCCCTTTTTTTTATAATCCTGGGCCTTATGGGGATGTCCCGTAGTAGAGGCTGGAATTAGTGAACACTACAGGGTTCAGCCTGATCAATGCAAAGTATCTCATGTTCACCAAAATCCCCACAAGCTGCCTTCAGATCAAACTGGGACTACCAGTTCTTCCAAGCTATTTCTGAAGTGCACAGAAGGTTTAAACCAATAATGGTTTAGGAACACATGGGTGACAGTAGGCTCTGAGGGACTTCAGAACATGGTGAAGCAAAAGGCTTGCAGAGATGGCTCCTTCAGTCCATCCTCTTGGGACATAGTCCTAGCCTGTTGGCTCTCTGATACACTTTATCATGTCAGTAGGAATTCCTTCCTGGAAGGCACTAGGAGACAGGCAGGCAGGGCACCAAAGACTCTCTTTCTACTATTATTTGGGAGGGGTTTTCAAGTGACTCTTCAATTTTAAACTCATTCTTCACACTCTTGCATGTTGATATCCCACTGTCTCCACCATCTGCCTGCATCACTGTGAAAGATACTTTACTATTCATACCCTGCATCCAGTCTTCAAATAGGTTTTATTTACAGAAGTTGCCTGAGGAAGATTCTAATTTATAGCTATTGATTCTTTCCACACCTCTGTCTAACTGATGAAGAAATGCTTTATTGCCCAGTTAATTTAGATATAGATAGTATACATATCTATTCTGTGCTTTAATCAAATAATTGAATCATCTCTCAGACTTCTATATGATAAATTAAACACACTGAATTCTTTACACCTTTTTCTTTAACGAATGTTAGCTTTTTCAGTGTTTCTATTTTTTTCAATATCAGCAGAAAAAGGAAGGTGACCTGCACATTGCAGTCTAGTATTGGTCCCTGGAATGCTGTTGGTGCCTGTTTCCCCATGCCTTGTGCTTCTTCCATATCCCTTCCTATTTATGCACTGCAGGATTGCAGAATTCCTATATTCAACAAGATTCCTCTATGCCACCAGATTGTGATGATCTGGTACATAGTGACCCCTAATTTCCTTTAATGTTTCCTTTTACAGAGAATATGGTCTGCAATTACATAAACTTGCATGATTTACTCTTAGTAAGATGAGTTCACAAATGTTTTTTATTAAAACACATTTATTTCACAAACACAGCTATTCAGTTCAGTCTACCTCCACACTCTTTATTGCTTTGCTGCCCTTTCTGTATGCTCTTCTTTTATTTGCAAGTTTTTATTTACCTCCAGACCATCAATACAACCATTAAATCATGGCAGTAGCAGTCCCCTGGGAATTCTGCTGGCAATATTTCCAGATAGTCTTACTTGTAAACAGATCACCTGGTCTGTCATATTGTTCCCAAAACTGAATTTGGAATGATTAGACCAGCCTGATATGAGGCAAATTCCAGGTTAATCTGGCATAAGGGACTGCCCCAGGGTCCTCTTTTTACAAACTCTATGGATGAGTTTTCTCAGATTTGCCTTGCTCAGGCCACCAGTCCAATGGTATTCCAGTAGGCATCATGTCTCTGCATGTCTCCACAAGCCCTGGCTCAGGCTGTTCCATGTACAGCCTTATCACCATATAATAAAAACACTAACTTCATGGTCCTTCAGTGTCCCTGACTTTCCAAAACAGTTAGTAGCACAGGCTGTCAGACTGTTTTCTGTACTGTGAAGGATGAAAAGCTAGAGCAGGAAAAGCCCATTCTTGCAATGATTTCTTCTCATTTAATTAATTGCAACAAATTAGTTTTCATAGGAACAACCAGATATAAGGCATCCAGCTGAGGTTTGTTCTACAGTACAACCATCCCAGCCCTGACAAACCCCCTCTAAAGTGCACAGTAAGCCAGCAGCTGGGGCACCATCCAGTGCTTCCAGTATTCAAGCACAGGTTTGCTGCTACCATTCCCTTGTAGATGAGATTGCAGCAGGAAGTGCCTGTTATTCCTTAATGTAACAGGAAAAGAGTCCCATCTTTTTTTGCTTGCTAATGATAAACCTAGCAGCTGATCTGCAACTGTGTGCAGATTCTGATAATACACCATCTCTATGTGCCTCTTCATGTGTACAAAGGACCAGTGACCTGCAGTGATCCCACACGTGGCAAAATCCCTTTTTTACATCCATGACTGCAGCCACAAGGTGACAAACCTTCACTAGTATACAACTCAGTGCTCACTATATTCCTCCTTTTATTGGTTTTGCAGAAGCAGCAGTGAATCATGCAAGGAACTGTCATTTCTACTTCAAATAGAGCTGCCACCAAAAAATCTATTTCTTGAACCTAAGTGGTGAAGCACATGATGTCAGCTGATCACAGAAAGAATCAGTGTTGCATGCCTGATGCTGTGAATTCAGTAGGCTTGCTGTTGTAGCCATGCCTGAGGATAACTGCTGACTGGGAATGTTATCATCGGTTGGCCCTGTTAACGTAGAACCATAGAATCAGTTAGGTTGGAATCTCTAAGATGATTGAGTTCAACCATTAACTCAGCCCTGCCAAGTCCACCACGAAACTATGTCCCTAAGTGCCGCATCTACACATAATATAGGTCTTTTGTCATATTCCAAAATGTACTTCGGACTGGATCAACATTTCCGTAACATTCTGTAGATGCAACCTTCTGCAAGGTCCACCTGTCTCCCTGGAAGTTCTTTGTGTAAGCTATGTATTCATCTCTCCAGCCAAGGACCTGGGAACTACCAGCTGGTGGCAGCAGCAGCTTCTCCACGATCAGGATATGAGGACTTGATCTCAGTTCGTGGCAACACTGTATGAAAGTAAGCAAATACAGACTCCTAATTTTAAAGACACTGAGACATTATCAGTAACCTTGAAACTAATCTAACTACTTTAAAAAGAACTTAGCTTCTCTAATCCTTTGATGCCTTTTGAATTTTTTTGCGCAGTAGTTTGGGATTTGCAATTGGCACTGAGAAACAAGAAGCTAAAACATGTCTCACTGTTGTGATGACCAGGCTGATGTTAAGATCTTAGGATAAAGGAGGAAGAGTTCATTGCCCATAAATGCATTGCAAGTGACCTTTCTTATGGCTGTGTGCTGTAAAGAGGAAAATGAGATAATATGGTGAGATTTAAGGGAATATGAAGGTAAAGGATTGACTAGGGTCAAAGAAAAAGTGTTGAGCTGGCATCAAAGAGGAGTGTGTGTTGTTCTGGGATCCAAATGTGACCTTATATCATCTTATACAAATGTTCTAATACTTCCCCATCTTTACTCAAAATACCTCACTGAGTGCCATCTTCAGTCTCATCAACATGTTCTTTTAAAGCTGCATCATTCTGGCAGCACATCTTTTTAATCACTTCTACCAAGATAGTCTTCTTTTTTTATCTCTTTCTTCTTTGTCTGCTTCTCTGGATTTATGTAAAAACTCCTTATCATTGGCCCCTCAGCACTTTGTACATTGTATTACAGAACTTTATTGTGTTCCTGTCACTTCAGGAGAGCAAAAGGTCTGTGATGCCATTTAAAAACTTCAGGATGCAAATATTATTTCATGGCACCATAAAGTCACTAAGTTACTGAAATTCTGCCTTTAAAATTTAACTAAAGTTTGTCTCTCTGTGTTTATTTTGTGTGGTTTACACCAACATCCATCTGTTGCTTAGATGACCTACAGTGCTTTTGCCAAGCCAGAGGTTAATCTGGTGCTCTGAACAGGTAATGAGAGACATTCATGTGTCCTTTTGGTGCTGTGAACTAGAGACTGGAACACCTGGTGTGCTACTTTCAGGCTCAGCTGCTGGTCCCTGACAAGTGAGACAGGTCTGGCAACAGCCCTCAGCTTCATGTGGAATGGACTGCAGCTGAGGCAGGAAACCACTTAGACTCTTCTTGGGGTAAAGAGCCATCCATGAACAGGATACTCTACAAAAAAGGGGCTACGTAGGGCTCAGATTCATATTGTTTGCCCCCAGTTAAAAGCAGGCTTGTTGCAAGGCCTCATCGATGACCCTGGCTCTCTGGTTATATGTAGGAACTTAGAAAAGATCATGATCTCAGGCCTTGAAAACTTCTAGTCGTAATTGACAGAGTCACACAAACAAAAATTTTTGTATCCAAAGTGGAGGTACCATCAAATAGTTGCCATTCCTCCAACCATTCCATGGAATACAGCTTCTCACTGAGCAGCTACAGAATTACTTCAAAGATGATATTGTAGGACAAAAATGTGGCCAGATGTCAAGGCTGAAGGTGGAACAAGGTACAAGGTAAAGCATGAATTGTAGCTTTATTTGGGGAGAAATTTGTGAGTGACTTCTGCTCTTTACGGTACTGGCCACATCTTGAATTTGTGTATGAGTGCAAGAATTTAAAAATACTTGTGTGTGTGTGAAGGTCACCTCTGACACAGAGTTCTGTGATTCAGAATTGACAGATGCAAATGTCTTTTAGTCAGTAAGTAGCAATCCATGGACGTGAACAGTCTGAACATAAAAAGCTCCTGAGCATTTCCCATGCTGTGCAGACTTAAAAATCAGACAGTCAACCATATTCTCCATGGATATTGTTTACCTCATTCATTCTCAAAAGCAATCATTATGATACAATGGCTATTTATTTACCCAGGTATCCTTTATATTTACCTGGGCTTATCATGTCTGCTGAGTGGAGGTCACCTCAAGAATGTTATCTAAGTCAGTAAAAGAGATTAGCATTACCAGATGGACTTCCAGCACCAAGAAGAAGGTAATTTCAAAGGATGTGTCAACAGGAATGTAGGAATCACATATACCTCTATTAGTTTTAATATTCCAGGAGTGAACAATTTTGTGTCTTTCTTCATTCTTGCTGTTTGTTGCTGAAAATGCCTTTCTTCTGAATATCCTTCTAAAAATAAATTATGTCACTTTGGAGGATGAAAGGAGGCAAACAGAAAATGAACAGTCAAAGGTGCCCCATGAGATACTAGTAAGCATCAGGACAACTCAGGCAAAAGAGGGAGAGATTAATAAATAGTTTGCCTGCTGAGAAAGTGTGTGTTTGCAAGTTTGCAAAGAATTAGCTAAATATAACTCCATTTGATTCTAGGAAGGAGGCTGTGTCCCATGCTATAAATTAAATCAATGGAGCCTACCAAGCCGACCTAGGTAAATGACTCCTTCAAAAGAACTCCAGGCCTAGAGGCTGGCCTAATCCTGAGTATATCCACAGGATACATGAACCCTAAGATTCTAATGCCACCTATAACAATTTATCTTCAGACCTGCAGAGGAAGGAAAAAAAGAGCAGCAGAGGACAAATCATGCATCAGGAAGAATAAAATAAAATCTTTCCCAACTCCAGTGGAAGCCCTGAGGCATGGAATTATTGTAATGCAAATTGACAGTGATCTAATCTATTTTCTCACACACTTGGGGATACTGACACACCAGATGCCCAGGGACTCATAATATAAGCTTAATTTTCTCTCTTCAGGCATTTTTTTATTCTGCCGTGTTGTACAATTATGCCCATAAACTTTTCAGGCTCCTTGCTACCAGACTAAGCTACTAGCTACTTGCAAGCTACTAGCTTGCAAGCTATTCCTTCCAGTGCTCATGAGAGTATTCAAACACTTCCTTCATCATATACCTGGAAGCCTTTCAGGATTACTCACTGTACTGCCATTTGATCATGTGATGAAGTCAATATCCCTCTCTGACATTTACTTCTCAAATATATTTATAAAGTGTTATCACGGCCCTATTCAGTCCTTGCTGAGCTGTACTAAAAAAGAAAAAATCTTTTAATTCTCCTATAAAGATATTACTTTTGTTCCACTAATCATTCTAGAAATGCTTCTGTGCACTTTCAATTTAAGTAACATTTTCTATCACTTGGCATTAAAATTCTGCTGCATTTAAATGGAAGTAAACAATACACATATGAAATTTTTGCTGAACCACAGGTAACTCCTTTTCTGCAAACTCAGTCAAAACAAGAAAACCACTTGCCAATACTTTAAAAACACAAAACACCTTCCTGCCAACCCCAATATCAAATTGGTACTGCAATAGGAATTCAATCTCCAGCTAGTGGCAGATGCTTCTTTGCCACAAGAAGAGTCAGAGATGCCCTTCATCAGCTGCACCCTGCTCAACATGGAGCTGAGGGCTGCTGCCAGACCTGAGCTTTGAATGCTGTCCTGTGTCACTAATAAATGGCTGAGCCTGAAAGCTGCTCTCCAGCTGAATATGTAGGAGAAATATCTGCCAAAGGTCAGCCTGTTTTTCATACTCAGATGCCTCTCTGATTTGAAAGTCATTGCATCAGTCTAGAATGTCTTTATGCACTGTAAGTGGATCAACCAGTCCTGCTCCAAGACAAGGACAGGAAGCCCTTGTCTGGGAGATGGCAGGTGAGTTCAGTTTGACCCCTGCACTTCGCAAACTGGTGAGAAGGTATAATAATGAACAAAGTTAATAGATATGATTCTACTATTTAAGGTACTAAGTTACAGAAATTTATTAAAAATGTGTAAAGAGAGATTGTGGACCAAATTTGATCATTTTTTGTCACTCCGGGAATATGTGGTTAAGGACAGTAGAAATACAGTCTAGTCTACCCTGCAAGATGTTTTACTACTTGTTTTCCCTCAAGACTTGACTGCAAGCCATCCAGAGTCCATACTGGACTAACTAAATAACTTGCTTGCTGAGGAAGCCTGGGTATGAAAAAGAAGAGTTCGCTCCATCACTTCAGTATTTTGACCCACCAGAGAGTATGGGCACAGACTGATGAATTTCACTGTTTTCAGCATCACCAGAGCAGCCCTCTGTGGCAACAGAACACTGTTTGTCCAGGCACACTTATTTCACCTTCCTCATTGCTGAAACAACTTTCTCATCATTTCCTTCATTAATCTTGTACCATTTCAGAGAGCAGTAGTGGAAGACCACAGAGGGGATGCTTGGCTCTGGATTCCCTTTGCAGAGACCTTGCTTTTTTCTTTTGGCTTCACCACTGGGTAGGTACCTCAGTTATGTGAAACAGGTAAATAACTTCCATAATGTTAAATTAATGATCACAGCTCCTGCTGCCACCTGCCACAGGAACACCATGCAGAGACCTTTCAGTTTAAAACATTAATGTAGCCGACACAAACGCTCGTGTTGCTGGTTGGCAATGTGGTTCCGTTCTGTGTCTGTGCCACACACCACCCTTCCTTACCCTAGGTATTCATCCAGACGTGACCACTGAGCACCTTGTTCCACCTGACTGCCCTTGGGGATTGAAGCTTCAGGTGAAGATTGCCAGCTTTTGCACCAGAGCAGGAACAGTCTTCCAACATGTGCCATCAGGTTTCTCAGTGCCCTGCTCCGTACGCTGATGAGAATTTTCCATGTCTGCCTTAGCTTCTCCCCTTGCAAGTCCTGCTGGAGTAATTTTCCCAATAAAGCACAGATTACTTGTTTCCTGGAAGCGTCACATACCACGAGATGTCTGGGTGCAGTTTGTCTGCACTTCAGAAATTTCCCAGCTCCACGGATGGGCCATCAGTAGTTCAGGGGAGTGGCATTTCTGCCACATCAGAAGGCTGCTAAGGGAAGGCTTGGACACAGTTTCAAATGACCTATAAACTGGAGGTTCTTCAACTGCTCAGGCAAATGTAGGCAGTGGGACATGAATCTGGGATGAACAGAAGAATCTTTGACACTTCAGCCTCCACCCACTTCACATTCGCCAGGATGTCTGACCTCCAGGGAAACACTCTGTCAACAGTACTTCACAATGCAGATCTTCTCAGGGGTAGGGGATTTAGCAAACACCTCTCCTGCAACAGACCCAGCTGGGTATCTGCACACAGGAAAGGATCAGAGCAACTCCAAGGGTTATCATACTGTTGGATTGGCCAGGTCAACAGGGCAGAGGACAGGAGCAAACAAGGACAGTGTTGTGGCACCTGGGCCTCCCAGGCCATCACCGACAGTTTGATCACAGCCATTCATCTTCTCCCTGTTCAAAGCAGGCTGATAAAGAAGCACTGGCTATCACACACCAGGCAACTTTGCCAGTATCTCCTGATGTTGCTATATGGAATCTTCAGGGAGCAGGAGGAGATCCACCTCCAGATCCTCCACTGGGAAAGGTAAATGTGTTATGGAATATAATGCTGCTATGTGCACACACTACTTATTGGTTTACATCCTCTGCACAACAGATGTAATCACACTTTGGGCCCTGCCTTCACTATTCCCCAATTCAAAGCATTTCTTGTATTTTCTTTTTCTTTTCCAGTCTCTGAGGGTAAAGATGGTGGGGACAGAGATTTTGGTAATCAGCTGCTCTTTCCTGTGCTGCAGAGTCCCAGGAGGACGGACCTACTTGGTCCAGAGGAGAGCAGGTGTGAGAGGGATGGGATATGTATATCTGTGGTACTGAACAAAGCAAGACTGTCCCATCATTCCCAACCCAACAAATACCAAAATGCACGCGCCCAGACATACACACACACACACACACACACACACGTTATGCACTTACAACTATTTTTAACCATGTTTAATTATCGATTTTTATAGGTATTATATATGTCATTATATGTGTTTAGGCAGGTAGGTATAAATACACATACACATACGCACATGCACTTATATGCTATCGTGTCCTTACACATGACCACAGAGCTGTTCTGTCTCTGCGTTAGGTGCGGGCTCTCTCCCTGCGCACACACGTGCACGGAGCTGCCGCCGTGTCGCTTCCCGGCCGTGTGGGCGCCGACACGCGCGCACACACACACGTACGTGTGCAACACCTGCCCACGCACCCGCGGGTCTG
>VXBS01006421.1:918962-934170 GCA_013400255.1 Sitta europaea | reverse complement strand
TCCGGCCCCGGGTGCGGGTCGGGGCCGGCGGCGCTGGTGCCTGCGGGCCGGCAGCAGCACTGCACACAGGTCCGGACCCGGCGGCTGATGAAGGAGCTGCAAGACATCGCGCGGCTCAGCGACCGCTTCATCTCGGTGGAGCTGGTCGACGAGAGCCTCTTCGACTGGAACGTGAAGCTGCACCAGGTGGACAAGGACTCGGTGCTGTGGCAGGACATGAAGGAGACCAACACGGAGTACATCCTGCTCAACCTCACCTTCCCCGACAACTTCCCCTTCTCGCCGCCCTTCATGAGGGTGCTTAGCCCCCGCCTGGAGAACGGCTACGTCCTGGACGGCGGGGCCATCTGCATGGAGCTGCTCACCCCCCGCGGCTGGTCCAGCGCCTACACCGTGGAGGCCGTCATGAGGCAGTTCGCCGCCAGCCTGGTCAAGGGGCAGGTAGGGCTCCCTGCTCGGGGAGGAGCACACGCATTCTTCGCTCGGGGTCTGAGCGGGGTTCGGGTGGGAACCCTAAAAGCGGCCAGCTCGCGGCTGTCCGCGACCAAACCCGGTCTCCCCGAGGACCTGGTGTCACCGGTAGGGCGAAGGCAGGAATACACGTGTTTGGCTCCGGGGTCCCTTCTCGGGCAGGTGCGGCAGAGGTGCGGGGCAGCTTGGAGGGACGAGGAACACATGCATCCATCGTGTCCTCCCGCCCGGCTTTTGTCCCTGTGCTTGGCTCTGCCGCCTGTGGCTCACCAAGATATCGTGCTCCTTACCCCTGATGGGCACCTTCTTCGCCCCGCAACAAAAGGGGGCTCTCTGGGCTCCGGTGGGATTTGGGATTGGAGTCTCCTGCCCTTGGCCAAGCAGTCGGCCATACTCTGGTCCCTTGCGTGCAGCGCTGCCGCTGGCGGAGGGCGCGATGCCGGAGCGGCTGCCCCCAGGTCTTTGTCTGTGCTGTCCCGCATAGCATCCCTCCGGGGACACGGGGCGACCCCGGCTTTGGGGCTTGGCACACTGTGCTGAGGTGTGTCGCGGGGTCACGCCGGGAGTCGCTGCCCGAGCTGCTGGGAAACTTGTACAGGTTTCAAATCGTCCGGCCCGAAAGGAACAACTAATTTGGGCTAGGTACTGCAGCTGCAGCAGCCAGACGGTTCCTGCCAGCTCTCCTCTTCAAAGGAGGTGATCGGTTCTCCCGGCAGGGGATCTCGTCTGACCTGAATCGATGCATTTTATGCTGGGTTTTTTTGTTTTGTTTTTTTCCCCTTTTTCTCCTGCAGAATATCCGTAGAAGAGAAATATTTCATAAGCAGTTTTTAATAAATGGCAAATATTGCTGGTAGGCAATATAAGGCTCTTTATGGCTTATATTGCACTTCATATTATAGTGGGCAAAGCACACATAGCTGTTACAGGGTGGTTTTCCAGTTCGTGGATGTCCTTGAACTCGGGGGACATGCACAACTCCGTGTCTGTCAGTAAATTATACTAAGTAACTTCTTAAATTTCTATCTTGGCAAGGAGGAGGGGAAAGAGTAAATAATAATGTAGTTTTTATTTGCTTTAAAATGAGGTTACTCCTGTTGCTTCTATGTAACTGCTTGCCTGAGCAGAAGTGAAGGCTTGTTTCCTCTTAAGACTTAAATTAATTTTTATTTTTCAACAGGCTCTTTTGTATGTGGCTTGTCTTCCCTTTAACCTATTTGATTTGGGCCTACCACTCCTTTTTTCAATCAGATAGTATTTTTTCTCTGCACTTCATTTCAAGAGGTCAAATTTCCTAGGTCACCTTGGGATATAAAAAACCATCTACCAAGAAAAAAAAAAAGTTTTAATTAACATGGAACCTGAGGTACGTTGAAGTTCTGTAGCTGTTCTTACTGCATCTCACTGTTGACCTGTCTCTCTTTTTAGAGAGGTCATAGTTGTTGTTTGTTACAAGAATTTAGGACAGTGCTAAATTCTCTCATTTTATAACAATTCAGCCTCTTTCTGCAGTGTTGAATGTTAAAGGGGTTAAATGAATATTTACGGGGATCATAAAATGGCTCAGTGGAGAGAAGCATTGAATTGTATTATTAGTAATAAATTCAATGCTGTATAGTCTAACAATTTTCTTCCCGAAACCACTTAAGAGATTTCCAGAAAGTAGTAGCAATTTTTGATTACCAGAAGATGTTTATGTTAATGCATCATTAATAAATGCATTTAAAAGCAAGAGTTTCAATAACATTCTTCCAGAAGTTTGCAAAGTCAACTATGACAAAAAGAGAACTGGGATTAAAAAAAAAAGAGGCAGAAATAGAGTGCTGACAGTAACTTAGTAGTTAAATTGATATAACATGGCACGTGTCAACCTCTCGGATTGTTCAATCCAAGTGGAAAGGTTATTAGGCAGTACGGTCAATACATTTATTTTCTGGGTTACAGATATGTTGCCTGTGATGGGTTTGCTGGCCTGTCACCATAGCTGGGCTCTGTGTCATGGGAGCCACATTTCTGTAATTGCACTCCCCTCGTTATGTAATCCTCACTCCATTGCATAATAGGGCTCAAAATACAACTGGCGCTCCCCTATCCCTGTTTCATTTTACAGGTGATCTGCTTTTGACCAGTTAGTTTTTAAAAATAAAAATGGAGCCGACAGAGCATCGGGGGCTGAGGCGCTGCATTCCCCAGCGCCGTGTGGCCGGGTTTGGGTGGCTCCTGCCGTGCTGTGGGCAGTCTTGTTGCCTGCATGGAGCCGTCCCGAACAAATAGCCCTGGCTGTCACCAGGTTGATTGTGTAATTTCTGTAAGCAGCCTGCAACCAGCAATAGCATGAAATATTCAAGATGCTGTTCATCAGCAAGGCTTGAAGGGTGAGGGCCATTCTCCATCGCCTCAGAATGAACCTGCCTGAGCAAATGGCAGCAGCCTCTCATGAGGGGACGATGGGGCATTGGCACCACCAGTGAGTCAAAGGGACCTTCCAGAGAAATGTCACTGGTCCCAGCACCACGATTTAGCATGAAATCACCATGAATAATCCAGTGTGTGACACATCCAAGAGTGTGCCTGACTGGCACAGGCACCCATGTGAATGGGCAGGGCTGAGCGCACCACTGGCACACCTTCCTCATGGGGGCAACTCAGAGGATAGAACCAAGATGGTCCATTTTGTGAGACATTTCTCATCAGTCCCATTCTGCTGAGCCAGCTGTGGCACTGTCATTCTCTGCTGGTTCTTCAAAGAGAAGTAGCGCTTCTTGGTCTGCTGGTACAGCTAGTAGTAATTGTGTATGACCTGTTTTTTGACAAGTGATCCAAAAGCAGATAAAATTAACATTGAAAATACATTTTCAGACTTAAGATTCTTGACAAACTCAGATGTTTTTTCACGGATTTCACAGACCTTTTAGCAGAGTGGAAGAGAAATTGAGATAAGTCATTCTGACATCTCATGGGATGTCACTCAGGAGTTGTGTTTGTACAGAGACTTAAATGTGCAACAGAGAAATTAAGAGTTAGCACTTTTCTGTTACTTTTCAGCATTGCACTTTTAAGTGATGAAACCTGTATCTAAGTTCCCAGACCTGAGCAAATCTCCCAGGGCTTGGGTTTTAAAATAGGGTGGCTCTTTCTCTAGACTTCACCAAGCAGGAACCATACACCTCAGGTGACCTTGCTTGAGAGGTGCCCTACCTTATGGGTGCACACTCTAGCTTCCTATCGTGAATTTAGCATTATATTTTTAGATTTTTTTGTCTGTAAATAAAAATGTTTAAAATGGAAGAGAAATTACTTTTGTTTGAGTATAACAATCCAACGGTCCCAAATTTAACTTTTTTTTCACCCTCAGTTTTCAAGGAAAAAATGTTAATTAACAAACAAGTTGGGGTTTGTTTGGTTGGTTGCTTCAGCTATTCAGCTGAGAAAATCAATTATTCACACAGCTCTAGTCAGTATCTTGAGGGGAATTCTCAGTACATCAAAGGCCGAAGACTGTTTATCTGTCTGGGATCCAGAATCCTATTTTAAAAAACTTGGTGTTGTCCTTAACTCAACTGCTTTTAAAGGGATGACTTTGTACTTGCTTCCTGCACAGTCAGCTGCTCGCTGGCTCCTGTCATCACAGGCAAGAGCTTGGCCCTGCTGAACCGGCGAAACAGTCACCGTGAGCCGCTGCAGAGCTGGGGTGCCAGCCAGGGAGGTGGGGTGATGCTAATGAAAGAATTTAAATACCAGTTGTTTATCGTCCTGGAGGCAGCTGTTCAACATGTCTGTCTAGGCAGAGCTTCCCATGTCTGTCTCTCTGTGTCTGTCCAGGCTATGGAAGTGGCCCATGGAGTGTTACTCCTTAGCCCTTTAAAATGATCTATTGATAATTTCAGAGAGAGGTTTAAAAATCAGTCAGTTGCTCTCCACTTCCAGATAATGGTGTCATTGTCACAATAATATCAATAATGGGAGGGTGGGAAGGAGGGTACTGGTTGTAGGAGTGGGGTGTTGCAGCAGAAGGTTCATCATGGCTCTCCTTGAGTGACAATGCACACAGATGAGACCAATGTCTATGTTTCAGGGAGGAGTCGTCTCTCTCCTTTGAAAACATGGTAAATTATGTGGTCCCAAAGGAAAAGGAGATGATTTTGTCCAAAAGTAAGAGAGGGTTTTGTGTCTTTGTATAGATGTTTCTCACTGGACAAAATGGCTTAGTGGACATTTAAAAGAGGACAAAGTTATAGATACCAGTGTCCAAGTAATGCACCAGGGTTTTGGCTTTTTCCATTTTTTGAGTGCAACAAACAGAACTGCACCTGATGCCTTGGGGACTAAAGATGTAAGCTTGCAGTAGTGCTGACCAGTAGATACCTTGTTCTCTTTTTTACAAGTCCCTTGTTCTCTCCGAGGAGGCTGGGGACCAGACTGCCAGACAAAGGGAGCTGTCAGGTAACTGTCAGCTCTGCAGATTGTCATGAAAAAAGGTCTTCGTTTTGAGGGAAGTACTCCCTTGTTCTTCCAGTGAATAGGAGGAGCATAAAATTTTTTCCAGGATTCTTGCAGAGAATAGAAGAAACAGAATTTTTGCCAGGACATATTACAATAGGAACAGGGTACCCCTAATTCTGAGTATTCTTGCTGTTGTGGGCTTCTATAATGATTTAAACAAAAATCAAAAGATAGGTTGTAGTTAGGCTCTAATTTTGTATCAGAAAAGTTCCTGAATTCAAAGTTGTTCATGTCTAGTACTTTGATCCCTCGTATTGTAACATTAGAAATACCTCAGTGGAACCTTGTTCATTTGCTTCAAATGCTGTGTGCCTTGTATGGCAATTGAATGGATTTATCTTTCAATTTTAAAGGTTCAAATATCCCAGCTGAGTTTTACCAGATTGAAACAGCAGAAATGGGCTTGTTTTATGACAAACAGCTACAGAACATAGCTGTTCATCATAGTTTAAATTACTCCCTCTTCATCCTTTCAAACCAAAGTGTGAGTGAGCAGATAGCAGATGGGACTTGCATGGTGTCCAGGAGGTCAGCAGACTCCAGGTCTTTCAAGTATGTATAGCAGAAATTAATTGCAGATCCCTGGGTTTTCATATTCCAGATGCTGAGTTTGAGGAGTTTAGCCATGAATAAATCAGCTAATCTCAAAGGCTGCAGAAATATACAGAGAGCACAGTGGTCTCTGAATTATTGGGAGCCATTGCATTGTATTAGGGCCTTAAAAAATGGAGTTGTTTTACTTTTTGATTTTGATTAGTTGCCTGAGCAAGTGATGATGGTTATCCTCAAGGGAGGAAATGTTGCTTTAGGTCCATGGGTAAAAAACATCAACTCATATACAAAGATGACAGAGGAGACCAAGACTGTTAGGCGACTTGTTTCCCATGAAAGGGTATAAATGCTGGGCCAAAGAGATAACAGAATATTGTCTGTCTACAGAAGAAAATCAGATCTATTTGCCTTCTAAGATGTCTCTTTCTTTTCATTTGAGAAACTTAGGAGTGGAAGCTGGAGTTTAAGTGGGAGCATGTGTATTGAGATGCTGGGCCTGATAAACGAGCTGGAAAAAATTATTGTTCATGTGTACTCTGATATATCGGCGTTCTGACCATCCACTATTATTATGCAAATATATTCTACTGAGAGGAATGAAGGCACAGGGATTCCAACTCATTGAAATAGGAGGTTGGTTTAATTCTTTTAAAAAGCAGAGGGAACATAATCTCCATTTTTCTCCTTCAAAGCATAAAAATTAAATTTTAAAAATACTTTCAACTATCCTTATTACTGGTAAAATAGTCATCAAATAAATGAAATCCCTAAATTGAGCCAAATTACAAATTTTAAAACATGCTTTTATTCTTCTTGGCAATACTTAGCTGATCTCCTAAATAAGAATTTGAAGTAATTGTGGCTTTGGATTTTGTGAGAAAATTGAATTTTCTGAAAAGAGCAAGATTCTTCTTCTCTGAATTATATAAGAAGTGCTCATTTTCTTCAGTGTGAGTGTTCAGGCAGAGAGAACCAAGAAGCACTGGGGTGCTTTGTCAGATGCTTCATTGAAAATTGTATTTTTTCAAGTGCAGAAAGCCTAGTCACGAAGGGTGATGTCCTGAAGGAGTAACCTAAATAACCCACTTTCTATTGTGAGGAAGATTTACTCTTCCTTTTACAGGCTGGCCTTGAAAATATGCAGCTTTCCTAGGATCCACACAATGCCCAGGGGTTTCCATGCATGACCGGATACTTCCAGATTGAAGATTTGTTACTCCACAGTAATTCAGCTCCTCATATCCTGGGAGTCTGATTGCCAGGCATGATCTGTGGCATGTCCCCCTGTGGGGCATCTGCTCTCACAAAGTGGGACAGTGGTTAAGTAACATAATGTTTACTGAGTTTCTTTTTCCCATCTAAGCTTCTTTGGGCTGGCGAGAGTCAGTGAATGGCGCTTCTTTTCCTTGACATATTCAGTCCTTCACAAGGAGTTTCCAGTTTTCTCCTGTAAATGCCAAAATAGGTAATGCTGACATTCAGTGCAAAGGGAGATGGGTGGTGGGAGGATTGCTGGGTGCAATTCCTCTGCAGTTAAACAGGGAGAAGCTGAGATGCTGTGGTCATTATGCTGGCTGAATGGCTCAAAATGTGTCTTGATTGTAAGGTGCATCGGATCCAGTTGTGACACTTGTAAATGGAATAACAAGTTTCTCTTGGATATAATTGTATTTTTTGAAAGTGCAAGGTCTGGTCTGAGTTGTACTTCACAGGTCATTTCTGGAGGTTGCTGAGCATTACATGGTGTTGGCCTTTAATTCCATCTGGAAACAGCAGTAACTGAGTAGATCCTGGAAGTCTCAGGACAAGCTTTACAGGAAGGATGTGATACTATTACCTAACCTGCTCTCAGTGAAATGAGCACTGCATTGGGAATTGAAAGTGCCTGAGCTAGGGAGAAGCGTAGGTGTGCTTTGATGAAAGTGAATTTGTAGTCCCTACCAGTTTGCACAGAACAGGTAAGTAAGTGGGCACCACGCTTCAGATGTTCAGGTGATTGCTCTTCTGAAACAGGATCAAGGTGTCAGTCTGATTCACCCTATTCCCATTAAAAGTCACACTGAGAAGGGATACATCAGGTGTGTCCATCCTCAACCACGTGTGGTAGATGCATGCCTGCCTCGTGCACATGCGGAGTCTGTCCTTGGAAAATGTCTTTTTATCTACTTCATGATCTTGTGCATTTTCTTTGTTAAAATCATTGATCCTCATTGATCTAATCCTTTGCAGCACAGGCTCTCCAAAACCCATGGAACTTCCGCAGTGACTCCTTGACAGAGTTACAAGTCAGTTATAATCCCAAACCTGCATTCAAAGATGAGTGAAAATAAACCTGAGGAAGGAAGACATAAGCCTGCATTATGAAATGGCCCGGAGCTCAGATGCTTGTCATAGTCAGGCTTTATGAGCTGTGGAATGACTTGGTATTTCTCCTGTTTCCAGGCTTGTGCTACAAATGGTAACTAGCCCCCAGCTGCAGTAAGAAGGGCTCATTTCCATAATCTATGTCTATGAAAAAACCAAAGCATTGCACAACAGAAGAAATCGATGTTACTAGCTTTTCAAATTTTCTATGAATTTCTATAAACATTAAATTTTCTGTAAATCTGACAATATTATTTCCATTAAAATATACCTGGCATTGAATTTTTCTGTAATTATTTGCTAAGTGCTCAAGCTTTTTTCACAGTTTGAGCACTTAGCCTGAGAAAAGGTGATCTGAGTTTAGTTTCCAGGTTTTGCCACAGGTGCAGTCATGGACAAGTCATATAACTTCATTATATTCCTCTTTCCCACAGGTAAAGTACAGACAGATTTATATATGACCCAAAGGTCATTTGAGGACATGTGCTTAGAACACTCAGAAGTGAGGGCTCTCTGAGTAGATGTCCATGTGCATCAGTATGAAACATACTGCAGTCAAGAGATTGGCACATTCATATAAATAGCAGGAGAAAAGCACATCCACTTGTGACTCTGATCTTACTAAATTTGGGTTTAACTTGATTAGATGTCCCCAGAGGCAACCTGCTTTTTACTACTGTTTTGTTCTTTTTTGTTTGTTTGTTTGTTTTAGCATTGTAAAACTCAGAGGAATGTGAAGATAGGCATTGTTGTGGTGCCTTTGTCTTTACAGCCTGTCACAAAGGGTTGGCTTTGCTTTGGTTGAGTTCACACCCATGACTGCGTTTGATTTGGGTAGCTTCAGGTTCCTGATGTGGAGGACCTGTGTGCTTATGCAAAGAGTCATGTTCCCAGCCTTCTCACCTGGGCTGACCCTCAGGAACTCTGCCAGTGCCTGATTCCACAGAGAGGTAGTCCAGGGAGCTCAGCAAAAGTCTGAGAATAAATAGCAGAGAAAACATGCCTCTGTCACCTAGACTAGCAAGTGCCCTTCTGGTGGCAGGGAACAGGGACTGTCTCTTTTGACAGAAGTTCACCGTGTTGTCATACCTTCAGCCCTGGAGATGCTTGAGGCACCAATAATGTAGCCAGCCACCCAAATTTTCTTACTCGTTTGCCAGCACAGAGTTTGTCCCACCCATAAAATGCAGGGAGGGAGTTTCTTAACCCTAATCTCTGCTGAAATCATGCTGCCAGCTCGATGCTGACTTAGGGAAAGGCAAGGAAGAGCAGCACAGTGCTCTGTAGTTGTCAGACAGATTGGGGCTGTAAGCGTTTCTATCGATTAAGAGTTACTGGCACTAGGCTACTGGCACAGACAAATGAGCATAAATAATTACTCAGCTGCAACTCAGATTTCTTTTTCCTGGACAAAGAACAGTTATGCTCCCAGAAGGCACAATTTTTAGGATTCTTTAAAGCCAGAACTTGCCATGTTTTCACTTCTTTTATGGATTATTCTTAAAAAGGAGACCAAAAAAGGCATGGAAGTACTGCTTTGGAAATTACACATTTGCAGGAAAACCTCCTTGTTTTAATTCGCTTATGCTGCACCATTATGAGTATTTGTCTGTATCACTTTCTATACTGCTTTATTCTTGCGGTATAGCTAAAATGATAGCTAATAATCATATACAGTGCAACATAAATTGTGTGCAGTTTTTGAGACATGATTAACTGTGCCTCATCAGTACATGAAGGAAAAAAATTATAAACCATGTAATTGGGGGGAGAGACTGTGTATATTGCACTCTAACAGCGATGTTGTGACACATTGCAATCACTGCACTGAGTGCATGACAGTATTCACTTCAGCATTGCTCTGCTTTTGAAAGCGTCTCTAAAGCCAGTGGAAATATTTTCCTCTGAAAGCTTGTTTAAATATTCTAGGATAAGGCTGGTTCAGGCTTAAGCACTGAGTGCCTCTGTTCCCTATCAGAAAATGTTTGAGTATGTTTGCGTAGAATTGTTCAGGCCCAAAGCCATTAGTCACTGGCACGTTATGGAACACATTACATACTGGAAACTCATAGCATGCTTTGAGATTTAGGAAATCCATAGATTTTGTGTCATCCATGGAGAAGCCTGGCTCAACAGACCTGGGAAATGGGCATGTCCTTGTGGATCATCCTCCTGTCCATGGAGGGGTCGGCACAGATGCTGTGTCTGGCATAGTGACTTCCTACAGTGTTTTGTGTGCTTCTCTCTCTGCTTGTTTTCCATCTCTTGACATTTACCTAGGGTTGGGTCAGCAGAATGTGCTGTAGAGATCTGTGAAGAGATGGAGGCAGAAAAGGAAACTGTAGCCATCCACGTTCCCTTATGCTGGCTTACATGATGGGCCAAGTTTAGCCCCAAGTGCAGAAGGCTTGTGTGATTTGCCCTTGGGAGACGAACCTGGAGTTATTTGCATTGCCAGGACTAATAAAAGTACACAGGGCTGAGGAGATTGTGTTAAGAGCTGTGCTAACAACATGAAGGTTTGCTTGCTTCTGAGTCTCTTAGCTGTGCACTACTGGAAATGTACACAGCTTTTTGTTATCCAGGTGAAATGTCTTGGTGTGACTGAAGGTTTGCTGTGACATCTCAAGAGATCCACAGCACAGAAGCTTACATTGTTTCCACAATAACATCAGCCCTGTAAGGGCTCATGGCTGTGTACACTAAATCTCTGAAAATCTGGGACCTAATAAAGCAGGCAGTGGCATCAGGAGTGGACTGAGCACAACCTTGAAGGGTTCAGAACTTGGCTGTGCAGTGCCACAGCTGACCTGTGGCACACCAACTGTGTTGGCAGTTCAGCTCCAAGTGTCTAAGCTGAATTTGGAGACTACTACAGGTTTCTTCCAGCCAATACTTTTGGTGATTGTATGATCCTGTGGAAGGCTGACCTTTTGTTACATAGTCCTGTCCTTCTAGGGAGTGCCAACAGGACACACATGGAAGCACACATGGTACTGTCCTAAAATTATTTGGTTTGGATCTAGGAGCTACTATCATTTATTTGACAAGAGAGGGAACTCCCTTTGTCGAGGGAAATCCTCTTGAGGCTGTCCTGCCTCTGGAAAGACCAGAAGAAATGTCAAGACTGCTTTTCATGATACCATAAGCCAGGTGGGGGTAAATATATGGTTATAGTGGGCTCTAAAGTTTCAGGCTTCATATTTGGTTTCTGTACAGGACTTAACTCTGTCTTTGGACTTTGTGATCTGATGATGCTGGGGAAGAATTGACATGGCACATTGCTGATAGTGGTACTGACAGATTTTAAAGAGCTAATAGTTGCTGAGATGAGTATTTCTGAGGATGTGCTTCAGTGTCACAGGGCATTATGAAAGGGAGACGTGTTCACACTGACTAATGTGGCATCACTTGGAAGTAGAAAAGCTGCCAGATTTGCCTACAGAGGTCCATAGATGTGAATGTGTCATGTTTTAAACTTTAGCTACCAAACAAATACTACACAGTAACTCCCTCACCTTTATCCCCTGGCTAGCTGGGGAGGAGAATCAGAAAAAAAGTAAAAACTTGTGGGTCGAGATAGGAGTTTGCTAATTGAAACTAAGTAAAATATAATACTAATAATAATAACAACAAAACCCCCAATTGTCATTGAAGACAGAGAGACAAAAAAATCCACAAGAAAACCAAGTGATGCACAATACCATTACTCACCACCCAGAGACAGATGCCCAGCCCCATCCCCAAGCAGTGATTGGCCCCTCCCAGCCAACTCTCCCCAGTTAATATATTTGGCATGATGTTTTCTTATGTGAAACATCCCTTTGGCCAATTCAGCTCACTGTCCTGGCCATATTCCCTCTTTGCTTCTTGTGCACCTGCTCATTGGTAGAGCACAAGGCACTGTGAAAAATCACTGGCTTAATGTGAGCATTGCTCAACATCAACTAAAACATCAGGGTGTTATCAATATTATTCTCATGCTAAATGCAAACCACTGCTTCTACTAGAAGGAAAATGAACTCTATTGCAACTGAAATCAAGACTGGAGGACAAATCATATGTGACATTCACTTGGATCTTTTGCTGACCATAGCAGGAGGGAGTGGTTGGTCCCTCAGTATGGCCGGGGTCCTGAGAAGGCTGCCCGCAGCAGATCGTGTACCAGGAGGTCTTTCTGCCTGCCATTATCAGGGTTATAGACTGGATGCATATCAGCTGTTTGTGCAAGCTCATTAGTTTGGGCAAAGCCTGGATGAGTGGCATGTGATTGCTCGCTGTGCCACGCAGGCTGGCTGCAGCAGGAGCATGAGCGAGGGAGGAGGCTGAGCACAGGACACGTCCCCCTGCGCCTCAGCACGGCTGCATAAAAACCAGTTGGGTGCTGTGGCATTGCTTTCACCTTTCGTATGTTTCTAGCTTGTTAAAATTATATCTTGATAAGTACATGAAGTCACAGCAGATGGCAAAATCTGAAACGTTCTCTCCAACTCTTTAATTAGGTTTTCAGTTATCCCTTTATGAAAGGCGCTCTGCGAGTGTCTGAAAGTACTGCAAGTATTTAAATAAGCTCCTGGTGCGACTTCTCAGAGCTGAAGTCGACAGTGATATCTTTATGAAAGTCTTTCTTGGGTTTTTGCTGTTGTTTTTAACCTCTTGTGTAGTGTTTTGATCTTATTCAGATACCACTTTGATATATTTGATATATTTCCTTGATGTGGTGCTGGACACATCAAAACATCAGCCATGCAAATGATGTGTATTCCATACCCCAGCAGTAGTGACACATGTGGTTTGAGGATTGGTCAAAATGCAGTTGTACCCAACAGAGCTGTGGACAGCACATATTTACATACCGTATTTACCATCACTACCATGTTTACAGAATGCAGCAGCTCACAGGCTCCTGTCCAGTGTTAAAATGACTGCATGTTTAAGTAGCAGGCTGAAAATAAACTGTAGTCAGGGCTGGTAGCAGTGCCTGGTAAAACATTTGACACTTTCTTCTATAATTGTGTCCAAAATGGCATTTTTTACTTAAACTGGGGAAGAATTTTCTGGGAATGGCAAACTAAAAATCAGTAAGACAGTAGATACCACCCAAGTATGGGCTTTGGAAGCATCTGAAGTTGGTCAGCTGAAATTCCAGCCTTCTTTCTTTTTACGCAGGTTTACTTTAGGCACCAAATAGGGAAACTTTCAGTCTAGGAGGTTAAATTTTATCCAAATTATAAACAGCTGACAAGATATTGGTTAATAAGAGACAGTGTCGACCATGCCACCCATAGTTTCTGTATAAGCATAGAAATACATGGACTGCAGCAGGGTAGAATTAGCTGGTCTTTGATGGTGCAGTTGACATACAACCTGCATATGGTACCAGAGTGGAAGTGAATTAAATGATCTGTTGCATTAATAGCAGAAAGGTTTCAGAATAAACTCATGAAATGATGCTCCTTTCATCTGATGTGGCTCCAGTAACATTTTACATGATGGTGATGATGTTTACCACATCATTACGACACCAAAGAGTTCTTACGTTCCTGCTTTCGAAGCTGTACATGGTTAACACCAAACATGAGCTGTTCACAATGCAAAGATCCTATTTCTAGGTACAACCTAGTATTAATAATTTGTAAAAACTGGGGAAGATGTGAATCATACTGTCCTAGGTGCTATGCATATAATTCAGAAAGGTATCAAAGCCTTAAAGAATAAAAATAATGTGCAAAACACAAAAGATGGCAAATGGATCTAATCCAGAAATCAAGCAGCAGAGCAAATTTATATTTACTTTCAAAAGTATTTCATTGGAGAGATTTTGAGGACAGCATTTTCTGTGCTGATTTAATCTTCTGTTGCACTCTGTTTTATCTTTTCCTATGTTTCTCTAAGTGTGCTTCCAACAAAACCTCAGATTAGGAAGAAAACACAAAATGGTTTGTAACAACAAAAATACTCCTGCATTATAATTATGATTGATATTTATATATGATATAATTATGTATTATAATTATTCAATAAGATTTTAAAAATATGTTACCCAGCTTTATTTAATTATTCCATCTGTCACAACTAAAAATGAGCATTTTCTAAGAAAATTTATGATTGGGACTCAATTGAGAACCATTCAGATCATCTTTATTTGGGACATATTAATTGCCAGATTTGTGTGGAGATGTAGAAGGTGTCTTGCTGTTTGCTCTACCAAGGGGGTTTAAAGAGAAAATAGATTTCTACTCTGTTAATGGCAGCTAGGGAGAAAGGTGAGGAAAAGCATTGACAGGTAAAACAGCTGTTTTGGGGGAAAACAAATGGGTATAAATTGATTGTGAATAAATGGAGGTGGGAATTGGAGGGTGTTTGTAATCTTTGATTAAGGTATGCTCTGAGAGACAACTCAAACTGGACCGAAAAATTATTTGTTAAAATAGGAGTGGAAAACAGCTTTTTTCTTTCGTGTGTCCATAGTTTTGCTGTAACAGGAGCAGCGAAGGCAAAAGAACCTCTGCAGTATTGTGACAGCCTTCTAGAAAGAAATTGTTGGTCCACAGTGCAGACTAATCTTACTCTTTTTAGTCTGTAAAAGTAAATTTGATACTCCGAGGACAGATTTTGGTTTCTTTTTTCCCATTTTCCACCTTTCCTTCCCTCCGTATACCTGACTATTTTCTCAGTATTTGTTGCGTGCTATTGCAAATGCCAATTTTTGGTTTAAATTCCAAAATGACAGTAAAATCAAGGAAGCAGAAGATGATTTTTGAGCTAAAGAACAGAAAAAAAATGAGAACATACTAACTTGATTCTTAATAATTGTAACACTGTAATATGGTATCTGCTCATCAAATACAGTTTATTTTTAAAAAGGCTTTCAGTGCAATCTATCAAACAATTGCTAAAATTACTGGACTAGAGACTTTAATATACTTATATTTTGCACCAAATCCAGTAGGTATAAATTCTTTAAAGGTATTGATTTTAATTATTTTAAGATATTAATTGTTGTAGAGTGGTATTAATCTGCAGCTGTGATTCTTTTGTCTCGGCTGGTTGGCAATTGACACAGACCCATGTGAAAAATAAGGTAAGCTATTGATAACTCAGTAAAAGTCTCCAGTGCCAAACAAGGATTTGAATTTTCATAGAGCTGTGCAGTTAGAGGTAATATCTAATAGCAGAGTAATAAAAATGCAAATTTGGAGCGCAGCCGTGCCCGGGCCGTCGCTGCCCGCCTGGGCTGGAGGCCGGGCACGGAACACCCACGGGCTCGCCGGGAAGGAACAGCCCGGCACACGCCTTCTTTCTTTCTTTTTTTTTT
>VXBS01006421.1:872657-918912 GCA_013400255.1 Sitta europaea | reverse complement strand
CCCCCATCTTTTTTCCCGTTCACTAAATATCATTTGAAATCGTCCCTGATAATGCATTTGTCCCCATGTTTGGGAACTGTGCTTGCTGGAACCCTTGAGTGAATGCCTCTCATCCGGATGACTTGAAAAGTTAAGCTGGGATTTCCAGATGTGTGTTCGCATCTTTAATGAAGGTTTTCTTTTTGTGTTTGGTGCAGGGCCGCATCTGCAGAAAAGCTGGCAAATCAAAAAAGTCGTTCAGTCGAAAGGAAGCTGAAGCAACATTTAAGAGTTTGGTGAAGACCCATGAAAAATATGGGTGGGTCACCCCGCCGGTCTCTGATGGCTGATGTTAGCAACCTGCACTTGACAAAAATGCTGAACAAAAGTACTGTGACATCTCCTCAGTGCTGTACACCGCCCATCCTTTTCTACTTCAGCTTCAGTTACATACCATGAATGTCAAGGAGACATCTAAGTTATTTATGAACAGATGTGTTTACAGAGGGAGAGAAAAAAAAATATGCTGTGTAGGATTATATTTCAAGACTGGAGAATGGTCATCATTGAAGTCACTTGAGCGGATGCTGAGATTGCGTCATTTGCCCCCATACAGCCCACATTGTCTTCAGCTTCTTTCCATGACAGCAGCACCAAAGAGCAGTACTGGAAAGTCTATCCATTACTGCTCAGTTCATTTAAATGTAAATGAAACAGTTAATATTTAATAGGGAAGCAGTGCATTGCAGGTACATGTTTGCTGTGCTGTTTATCTTTGTCTCCTAGCAGGTCAACATAACTTGAAGATTTGTCTTTATGTGGAACTGTGGTCTGCTGTGACTAAATTTAGACCTCATTTGTGCTCTATATATGACCTTTAATTCATAAATGAAACCAGAATTAAAATGCTGAAAGGTCCTAGTGTTGAAAAATTATTAAGTGGAATCACCCAACCGGTTACAATGTGCTCTCTGTGCTGATATTGTGATGTGCTGTTCAGAAATAAACCAGTGCAGTTAGCTGAAGGTTAGGTGGTTTTTTAAAACACATCCACACCAGGGCTCAGAGGGGTTGGTTGGTGGTAGCAGAACAATGATTACCCTGCCGGTACCTTCTGCAGTAGCATGTGGCCTGTCAGTTCTTCAAAACAGCAAAACAAATGAGTGGAAATGGACAAAGCAACCTTAAAATTTTATCTGTTTAATTTTGAAATGATATGCCAGTAAAAGAGTAAAAAATTTTCAAGTCAACTGGAACATGGTTTGTAAGATGATTTGCATGACTGGAATTTTCTTTTTTATTTTCATTCAATAGACATTGTATGTACTTAGAGCCCAGTATCTGAGAAAACCCACTGATGTATATAAATGTCCTATTATTTAATCATTAAAATTTAAGTTTTCTGGTAAACAAATTGAAAAACACCCAACTTTCTAAGGGACTCCAGAAAAAGCTGAAGGTAATGTTAAGAATGGTATAGAAAAGCATTAAAAAATGTGGATTCCGAATGGAAAATCGTATTGGACACGTGCTGAATAAAATCACCAGTATCGTTTCTGTTGCCTCAGGAATCAATCATTTTGGCCAGCTTTTGTATTCAAAGTAATGGGTTTTCTGTTGTGAGATTCTAAGCACCATATAGATGTATCTGTGGTGGTGGTGGTATTTTAATTGAAAGTGGGACAGTATTGATTGTAAGACTGATTTGGAGGGGGAAAGCAGTGTGTGTTCGGAAGCACTTTCCATTATATGGCTAACACGAGAACAAATCGAAATGGTTGACCACTTTCTGTTTGTATTAAAGCAACATTGGAGACTATACAGAGAGCTGGGGGGGTCTGGAGTTTGATTTTAAGCTACATGCAGCATAGAAGAACAAAAGTACAATGTAGTTCAAACACAAGAAAAGAAGCAGCAGAGCAGATATTCTTGCAGTACTGGTGCAAAAGCTCTGCTCAGTGAGACTGTTGAGCTCTGTCAGCTAGATACAGAGAAAAATAATCAAAGCCTTCACAAAAGGAATATGCAGGTCAGAGCCACTCAGTTTTGTGGGCATACCTGGTTTCTTGCACTTCTGATCTCCACCAGTAGTCATTTCTCTTTCTCCTCTGATCATTTGTGGTGTGCCTTAACTCAGTTACAAAGAGAAATGCCTTGTACCACAGATCTGCCCAGGTCTTGCTGTCATTTATCTCACTCTGCTTTATACTTGGAGACAAGGCTATAAGCAGTGTATATATGTACTTTTCCTCTCAAACTGCGTATCAGTTCTGTGCATCCAGCAGCAGAATGTGTCTTTTGAATGAGGAATAACATTTCAAGTACTCACTTTCTCAGTTTTTATAAACTTTCTTTGCTCTCCGTTATGGAAGAGGAAACCAGTATGTTTAGTTAAGCATCAAATAATTTGTAATCCCTAGCAGGACTCCCTGAGAACACAGAGAGTTCTTGATCTAGCACTGGAAAGCATAAGGTTTGTTATTTCCCTTCAGAAAAGCTCTTCCCTCATCAGCACAGTAAAATTATGTTAAAAACAGCATGAAGGTGTGGTAAGTCTTTGGGGGGGATTTCATTTTCTGCTGTTTTTTAACCTGTCTCTTTTTTTCTGTCAGTGGGTTATTTTAAATCTTCCTGAGAACCATATCTTTAATATTTAATTAAAGGGTTAGCTAAAAGGATCGTAGTGGGTGGATTGCTACCACTTCCCTCAAACCTACTTATTATGTGTCTTCTTAAGTGTGCTTTAAATAGTTAGAGCAAACATCATCGCTAAAAATCACAGTTACTTTCTGGCTGTAGGAGGTTCTCTGCATCACTCAGTGTCTTGGAGCAGTAGGAGAGGCAAATCAAAAAATCTGGAGAGCTTTGAAGCTGTAGCAGAAGGGGAACAGAGTGCGTGTGATGAGGCAACAACTCGTGTGAGGAGGAAAGAAGGCAAAGTACACTGCATGAACTAGGGCAGGATGAAGTTCCTGCTGCACCAAAAATAATACTGCTGCTATTAAAGAGAGGATGGCTTATGGCAGGAGCAGCCTGTGCTGGGGACGCACAGCAAAAAGAGGACAGCAGGGAGTGCAGAAACTTTGTGCTTCTGAGCAGGAAGGGAGGGAGGAAGCTGGCTAGGACAGTGGTTAATTAACAGATCTATAAAGAGAGTTTATCTATTTTAGGGAAAATAATTTCATGGGTTTTGTCTAGCTGTATGCTAGACAGGTTCTACTTTCTCTGCAATAGACAAGCCTAACAGAAAAGTGAAGGAGAAATTGGGAAAGATGTATAAGAGGAAGGAAAAGAGGAAGACCTGAGAAGAGAGAAAGTATGGTCTGTAGAAAATATAACTAGACAAGTAAAACACAGGACAAAAAATAGAAGACTGATAGTAGAAGGGTATAAAATGAGGGAGGCAGCACAGCATCAGAAAAAGCAGTTTAGGTAGGACATACTGCAAGAACTTATTGCAGAGCTGCTCCAGGTAACTAAGATCCAACAATTTTTGTTTGTATCCCAGAAGGTGAGAGCTTCTTCCATGTTCTATCCTTCTGGCAGCTGAGAAGAAGGATGTTAGGATTTGGAGCTGTCTCGTGGAACTCAAATCAGGCCGTCAACGTCTCTTCTGTGACTGAGAAATAAACCCAAGTGTCATTCCCAGATTCTAAGTTCCAGGAGGCTAAAATGAAAACAGATTGGATGGTCATCTGCTTGGTCAAAGTTCCTCAAAATCAGTGAAGTGGGAGGATTTCTTTTGCAGACAGCAAACCTCAATATTCCCCATTTATCCAATCAAAATTCTCCTTAGGATTTCTTGTAAAATTAGCAGTCAGCACGGGTCCTTCGGCTCTCATTAGACCCATTTTATCAGGAACATTATTTTCCATCTGCTGTCCCCAGAACAGATGATTAATTTGAAACTATCATCTGGGGAGGTGTGAAGCTGTATAGGGAAGTTACTTCCTGTCTTCTTTAGAATATATCTTTTTGGAGGATCTTCTTTGAGTCTGAAAAAGCTATTTGAATGAATACAGGCATTGAGAAAAGCAAGCATATGATAAAGGAAGAAAGCTGTCCCTGAATACCTAAATGCTGAAAGATTTCCACAACGAACATAATTGATGATTTATATGGGAATGTATTTCTGTGTCATTAGAAATTTGTCCTAAAAATTCAACAATCAAAACCTTAGCAGTCAAAGACCCCTTGAACTTAGGCTGTTTTCTGTCCCAAACACAGCATGTGTCCTTCATTCCAGCCTAAACTTCAGTCCTGAGCCCAGAGAAAGCTCGTGGGTAGGGTCTGTTTATTTGGTGCTGTGATGGTGTATTATGTTATAAAACAGATACTATTTTTATTATCCTTGAAAGCAGTGCATAAGTTCCTAAAATGAAGCTTCTTTAGTGAACAGCAGGGTTGGAACATAGCACTTCTAGTATGACAAATACATATGATATGACAATGTAACATATATATATATGTATGTATGTATGTATGTATGTATGTATGTATGTATGTATGTATGTATGTATGTATATACTTTTAGAAAACTCATTTAGAAAGACACTGAGAGTGCCAAGCAGTGATAGCTGTGCTGGCCAGTGCTCTGATGTGCATGCACTTTCCATTCCACAGGAACTTTCACTAGAAAGAAATAGCTTCATGATAAGCTGACTGTACAAAGGAAAAATAGTGTAAAATTAACTTTGGCTTTGGGATTTAAAGCATTAATTTAAATTAAGTGGATTTTCTTTTCCGCTTTTTAATTTATTTCTCTTTCATGATTTTCAGTCACCCACTTGGAGCCACAGTGGCAGTATGATCAGCGTGTTAATTTACATGACTCCAGTGTGGTGGTTGATTATGAACACTTTTTGTTGGAGAAGTTTTCAGAAGATAACTGACTTCCAGCTGAATGCCTGGCTGTGGAGCTTGGCAGACGCACTGAGAATTTACTTGTCAGTGTTACGTAGGCAGATGTGATGCATGCATAGGCATCCCAAAGCTTAGTTGAAATCTTGGGGAATCATTTGTATAGAGCCAGTGTGAAAATTGTGTCTCTTCCAGGCAAGATGTAACTTCTGGCAAAGAGGTTCCTCTGAAACTCTGCTGTTATCTATACAATAGAATTAAGTAGGGCAACCTGCTGCTGGCACAATATAATATTCCAGCTAGGTTTTCCCTTCCTGACGACCACCAGCTTTTTAGTCTGCTACAGACAACACATTTCAGAAGATGACAATTAGTAGCAATGCTGAAGTAAAACTGGATATTATCTCCTCCAGTCTTCCCAGTGCATTCCCGAGGGGAATATGTAGCCCTGATCTAAGTGAACAAGAGAGACAGAGAGCACTGAGACCATGCACTGCCCTACAAAGTGCCAGCTGTGGGATGAGAGGGGCTTCAGCAAGCCTCTGAGCTTACCTAGACAATGTGCATTCTGTCTTGTCAAATACTGACCTTGCAAACACCTCACAAACATGCATATTCCTTGGATTGAATCGAAGGGTTCAGTTTGCCTCTGACCCAAGTTCCTGCTTGCAGAGCAGATGGGTTACTAAATACATACTGTGGGTTTTCGTGTAAGTTAGCAACACGGTTGAAGTTTTCCTTTGCTGGCTCTGAAGAATAAAGTGGCTGTCAAACTAGGTCTGAGCACAAAGAGGTTGCAAGTGAGTCACCTGCTATTATCAGAACAGTTGCACTGTAGAGGTGGTTTCGTCCTTACATCAAAGGATGGAGGTGAGGTACTGAGGGAGAGTCACCAGCAGGACACTGCAAAACGGTGAAAAAGACAGCCTTCCTCTGTCATGTGTGTGTGTCCCACATTGCTGACTACTTAATTGCATCCTTTTAAGTGTACATTGCTCTGCTTTGTAAATTTTAGCCCCTTCAAAGTTTTTTTCATATGCTAAGGAAACATTAAGCAAGTCGTGTAAATTTACATTAAAAGCCTTCGTTTCAATTTGGAAGCACGCAAATGCCATGCTGACGCCTGTCAAATCTCACCAGCAGCTTCCTCGCACAAGTCATGGACAAATCAGCGATGACGGTAGTTAACACAAAAATAGAACCTCTGTAATTTGGATATTTGACTTCGTCTTTTCAGTCTTTTCGCTGATTGCTTTGTCTTTCAGTTTGACTGACTGCAGACTAGAACATCAAGCTAACAGCAGTGGAACTGTCACAGCGTTTGTTTATTTATAACAGTTCCTTTTGTTCATGCTGCTAAATAAGGTGGCAATAAATATTCATTGCAGTTGTGCTTCACCAAACGAGAATTCAGAGATAACTCCTCATACTCTGAAAACTTTACATTTTATTCTCAGTGTTTGCCACCACACATAGCATTCATTATCTTTTGCTGTCAAATATTCTTTTTTCCTTATTTTCTTATTCAGTGACCTCCTGCATTTTAAATTATTTGTGGTTCATTAACAAAAATATGTGAAGTATGTTGCAGGTCCTCTTGGCAAAAATCAGTGAAATGTAACTGAACCAATTCTAGTTGCCTGGGTGATTTAGAAGCGTACTTCACTTGCCATTTGCATTAGCAAGATCTGCAGACTTTTACTAAATATTTCTCAACAAAACCAAGGCTTCCATTTCAGCACAAAATCCATGCTGACATGTACTAGCATGAAAGTAGACCATCCTTACAAGAAATTTAAACCATTTATGCCAGGATCATTTAGTTCTGAAAATGCACAGTAACAATACAACACAGGTAATGCCTTATACTGGATGAGGGTTTAATTATTTGATTATTATATAAATATACTTTTGCAATGTATTAATAGAATTTATGATAATCCCAGTAAACTGGGAGGAGTGATTCATATCCTGGAAGGAAAGGCTCACACTCAGATGGACGCGGAGAAGCTGAAGGAATGGGCCAACAGAAACTTCATGAAGTTTAACAGTGACAAGCATTAAACCCTGTATTCAAATAGAGCTACCCAACTGACCAGGATAGGCTGGGGCTGTTACTGTGACATAAAGAGAAACACACAGTTACACACACGAGAGGTGTTTAGGCAGAGAAGAAGAAAAGAACTCTCTTGTTTATTGTTGACTTTGTATATATAAGTTTCTAGACAGTGACCAGAGATTGGACAGAGAAGTTACCACCTCTCCATCTCCACTGGTCACTTGAGAAGTCCATCAGGTGATATCTTTTACAAAGGAATGCAAACATGATCCTTGTTTATCTTACAATTCATGAGAACTGACTCCACTATACTAAAACAAATCAGAAGGCTTATTTTCAAGAACAACAAGGGCTGTCTTGCAGCACTGTAGGGAAGAACCTGGAGTCTCAGGAAGACAGGAGTTACAAGGGATCAGCGCTGCACCCCTGTCTCAAGGTCTCAAGGAAGACCAGCCCCACACTGGGCTGCACTGGCAAAGGCATTGCCAGCTGGTCAAGGAGTGTAATTCTTTTCCTCACTTGTGAGTTGACATCCGGAGTACAATGTCAAGTTTTGGTCCCCCAGAACATGGCACATTTTGATAAATTGAAGGGGCACCAAGAGGGTTCAGGGTCTGGAGCCCGTGATGTGTAGAAAGAGGCTGAGAGAGCTACTTTTGCTTAGACTGGGAAGAGAAGGCTGAGAGGGGACTGACAGCAGTCTTGCACTACCTAGAAAGGGATTACAAAAATGCATGAAGCCACTTCTCTGGGGTGAACAAAGAGCAAGAAGTAGTAGATGCATATTGCAGGAACCAAGGTCCCATCTAGATGAAAGGAAGAACATTTTCCAACCATGCAAGCAGGCAAGCACTAGAGTAGGTTGCCCAGAAGTAATGGAATCTCCACTGTGGAAGATTTTTGTGACTCAGCTGCATAATGCCCTGAGTAACATGATCCATGCTTTATAGCAGGCATTTTGACTAGAGATCTCCATAGGTCTTTTCCAAACTAAAAGTTTCCATGATTCTGTTATATTATATGTAATATAAGATTCTGCTCTTCAGAGATATTGGGAAAGCAAAATTTATAGCCAAAAATATGCCTGATTCATAAAGCTGCTAACCTCCAGAAAGCATAAAGTATCCTTTTCCAAGCACCCTGTGCTCTAACTTCACTACATAGATGTTGGAGTATTAAGTTGTACAAACACCTGCTGAAAGTGTCACTAATTCACACTAAAATTCTTGCATACCTACACCAGCTACAACTCCACGGTTACAAATATTTTCTGTGTAAATGGGTGTTTTGAGAGAACTTTTAATTCTGCTTCCCTGAAGATTTTTAAGCTTAACAGGTTTGACATGTTGTCTGTTTTCCTGCAAGGAAAGATTGAAAAATACTTCCCTCAGTAGAAGTCATGTAAAGCAAGCCTGGAGCTTACACAGGGGATCTTCTGCAAGAAAGATATTTAAATTACAGAAAGCAAGCTACTCCAGTTGAAATTGTGTCACAGTGCAAGTCTTTCATGATTGCTAAGGTGATATCCTTGAGTTCTTAGGGCCAAAGCCTCTGTTCTCAATAATGCCCTAGTTTTACCTGCTCTCTGCAAATTAACATTTGAGGAGAAAAGGATTTTGGTGACATTTCTGACAGGGACTATCTCCTGTAATATCTCATATCAAAAAAATCATAAAATGGGAAGGGACCCACAAGGATCATCAAGTTCAACTCCTGGCCCTGCCCAGGACTCCCCAGGAGTCACACCATGTGCCTGAGAGTGTTGTCAAAAGACTGCTTGAACTCTTGGTCAGGCTTGGTGCTGTTACCACTTCCCTGGGGAGCCTGTTCCAGTGCCCAACCCCCTTCTGGGTGAAGAACGTATTTCTAACATCCAATCTAAACCTCCCTTGACACAAATGTGGGCCATTGTCTCCAATCCTGTCACTGGTTACCCAGAGCAGAGATCAGTGCCTACCCCTCTTCCCATCACGAGGAAGCTGTAACTGCAATGAGGTCTGCCCTCAGTCTCCTCTAGGCTGAACAGATCAAGTGCCCTCAGCTGCTCCTCATACAGCTCCAGGCCCTTCACCATCCTCATTGCCCTCCTTTGGACGGTCTCTAATAGTTTTATGTCTTTCTTACCCTGTGGCACCCAAACCTGCCCCCAGCACTGGAGGTGAGGCTGCCCCAGTGCAGAGCAGAGCAGGACAATCCCCTCCCTTGCCCAGCTGGCCATGCTGTGCCTGATGCCCCCAGGACAGGGTTGTCCCTCCTGGCTGCCAGGGCACTGCTGGCTCATGGGCAACTTGCCATCGACCAGGACACCCAGGCACTCTTCTGTAGTGCTGCTTTCCAGCATCTCATTCCGCAGTCTGTCCCCCCATCCAGGACTGCCTCATCCCAGGTGCAGAATCCAACACTTGACCTTGTTAAAATTCATACAGTTGGTGATTGCCCATCTAATTTTTCAAGGTCTGTCTGCAGGGCCTCTCTGCCCTTGAGGGAGTTCCTCTCAGTTTAGTGTCGTTTGCAAACTTCCTTAGTATTTCTTCAAGTCCTGCGTCCAGGTCATGTCAGAGTACAGTTCTGCTTTGCATTTGATGTCCATATTCTGCTGCACAACAGATCCCAATTTGGTCAATACATGTACTTCCCCTGTCCACCTCATAGAGTCAAAGGCTCTATAGGCGATATGAGGACCTGGATTTACCTTTCCTTCCCTGCTCCCTTATATGCTTTACATCACTGCACCTGAATATGAAAGCCTCCTCTGATTTCACTTATTTTGACCCCATTTCTGAGATAAAGTTGTGTTGTCAAGTACCCCTCCCTCACAAGGGCAGTCAGAGCACTTGGAAAAACAAAGGGATGGAACAAAGGGCTCATGTATTCCAAGTGAGTAGCCCTAGAGCACAGCTGGTAACATTGCCACCGTGAATAGTGCTGTGATTCAGCTCCCTTATACTCTGCGTCCTGCAAAATGGAGTCATACTGGAAGTGCCGCCAGTCTGAACGTTAGGCAGTGCAAGAGCAGTTCTGCTGCTCTCGGCAAGCACCAGTGGTGCCTAGCCTTTACAAGGCTCTGGCAAACAAGGTGCATCTAGAGGTGCTTCTTCCCTCTCTTCCATCCTTGAGCAGAAAAAATCTGACCCTTGTCCTGACCTTCTGAGCAGGTACTCTATGGGCAGTCAGTTATTCCTGATGTACTTTTAATTTTTATATTTATTTTTATTTGGTATTTGCTTTTATAGATATATATATATGTATAGATATATAGATATAGATATATAAAAGTGAACCCTGGACCCAAATCAAGACCAAAGATGAAACAGACTCTGTTTTGGTATTCTTTTGACCATAACACCCATGAGGTTTTCAGACCTGGGGCATAACTACATAGACATCTTCTGTAGGACTTGGGGTAGAAATAACAACTTTATCTAGGGCTATTTCTGCTCTTCTTTCTGTATTGGCAGTAATAAATTTAAAGGTCCTTCCTGCCCACTGGAAGTGACCTGAAGAGTCCAAGTATTTTGCGGCATGAATTTCATGGACATATGATGTGATCCAACCATTGCTAGCTGGAGCTATCTACAATTCATGCACCAGCTCTCAAAAAGTCACAGCTGGATGCTGACCATAATACCCATGATAAATTCTCTATGGAAGAAGCATTAGTATAACTAGATAAACCAGGGTACAAGTGGTGAGGATGCACCATGGTGGCAAAGGAGGAGGCAGAAACATCCTTCACCAGTACACCTACTGACTGTTCCTGGAAGAGCTTACAAGTTTTTTTGCAAGGAAAAGAACCAGAAGTTATTGCAGCCTCCTTAGGGAGAAGCTTCAGTTTATGCTGTTGGTTTCTCTTGAAATCCTCTTTTAACAAAGAAGAAGATTAATTCCTGCCAGTAAACAAAGCCAAAGATGGATGGATGAGAAGTCAGAGATTGCCTAGATATTTGAAAGATGACCAGAAAATTCTTCTTTATAGCACTTTGTCCTACATTACTTCACATGCCTTGAGCAGCTATTCTGTTAAATGTGCCTTTCCACCTTCCCAGCATTTTCCCAAGTGATTTGAAATACATGTGGATTGTACTCATGGGGTCCTGTCAGTGGCACCATCAAAGGCCAGTACAGAGTCCTTTTAAATGTAAAATTGCTGGTAGGAGGCAGAGCACTCAGAAATGTTGGTGTATTCCCTGCCTCCTCAGCTAGTAAGCAGAGGTTGTAACTGCAGAGCTACACTTGATTTGATGTTTTTAGGGGAGTTCTGTGCAATGTACCAGCTGGAATGAGAGAGGAAAGTTGTCCTTAAAAAAGTAATGGAAGTGTGTTTTTAGCTTAATGACCACAAAGAAACATGCTGCAGCCTTTTTGTGGCTTCAAGTTATGATTTGCTGGATCAGAGCAATTCTGCCAGCCATCTCCTCTTAGAGCTAGATATATGAATCTGAGAGTAGAGAGCCCTGGTTTATAACAAGGTCATCTCATCTCTGTCACCGAAATTAATTTCAAGAAATAGATTCTCTCTTCAGGACACTTGGTGAAATGATCTGAGATTTTGCCACATGATGTGTGACAAGAGCTCTAATATAATGGAGAAATTGAAGCAGCATTTTGATTTCCCAGTACCAATATCCCTTTGTCCTCTAATGCTGATGCTCTTAAACAAATGAGGGAAGCTTAAGAATACTCTTTAACTCATGAAAGTAAACAGCTGGCATATCCAGCTTAAACCGACGTGGGCAAAGCACAAAAGGTTTTTTAAACATTTGGCCAGATTTCTCTCTACATAAGCAGAAACTAGTAGAAGGATAAGATCTCCCTGTTTCTGATAAAAAAATGTCTTCAAAGGATCCTTAGGAATGTCCTTAACTTTTACGGAGGCTAGTTTTACACTAAGGGAAAAAAATCTCTTTTAAACAGATCCCCCCGCCACTGTGCATTGCTTCCAGCTCCACAGATTGTCCTGCCCCTGGTTCCCTGATAGACTGCCAAACCAGGAATACCATTACTCAGTAGATGACAACACTGGCAAAGTTTTGTCAGCATCTGTAATGTAAAGAGATTATCCTCTGTGACTCAAACAACTAGTTTAAATGCAATACTTTGTAGTAAATTATTTCAACTAGATCAAATTTTTCAGTCTGGAAGAGAAGCATTTAGGTATCTGATGGAATCCACCCTCTTGTAAGAAAATGAGAAGTCTTAGCTTCTCCATCTAAGAAGGAAATGTGCAAAAGGAGACTGCTTCTTATTTCACAGCTCCTTGACCAGAGACATCTCTTTGTCTACAGGCTACCTATGGAAAAGAGATTTTTCCCTTCCCATTTTTTGACTTCTCTGAATGAATCACTGCTGTTGCCTAAGGATAAACCTATCAGATTCCTTGGGCTGGGGCAGAAATGGAGAGGTAAGAAAAGCATAAGGGAGAAGAAAGGAAAGCAACGTTAACACAAGCCAACCTGCAAAAATATTACTGATCTAGCCAAAGGGAGCAAATTCAGAGAATCAGATAAAAGAAAATGAATTGAGCCAAGACAGATAACCACCCTCATGTCACTCCTTCTGCACTCTCTTTTTGTCACTCTTGATCAGTAAGGCAAACGCCCATAAAAGACACTCACACAATTAAATCTCAGTTGCCAGGAAATACCTTGCCCTCCCTTCATGCATCCATTCCTTCCTTCCTGAGCAGCATAACACTTTGCATTGAACCTGAGAAATCACTTAAAAAGAAGCTTCACCTTTTCTGAGACAACAGTAGTTAACATCCCCACCCCCAAAGAAGACAACAAAACCCCATCCATTTTATCAGCATTGCTTTTTACTTGCATGCTTTTTACTCAAATAAAAAAAGAACAAGCATGCTTTTTACTCAAATTAAAAAAGAACTTTTACCTTAGTGTACAGAGACCCTACTATTTCAGAAAGTGGAAAGTGACCTTATGGAAATTGGTAAGAGTTGATGTCAACTTCATCATGATCCATGTTTCATCCTGAAGACACGATGGCTTCTCCAGATTGCTCCAAATGACTCAGCACTGGGTATTGCATTGAAGGATGCCAGAAGACACCAGCATTGCCTCAAACCTGTGCATACCCTTTAAGAGTAACTGAAAAGGATGAGAATTACAGAATCACAGAATCACAGAATGGGGTGCTTTGGAAGGAACCTTTAAAGATTAGCTAGTCCAAGCCCCTGGCAATGGTCAGGGTCCTCTTCAACTTGATCAGGTTGGTCAAAGTCCAGCCTGACCTTGAGTGTTTCCAGGGGTGAGGCATCCATAGTTTCTCTGGGTAACCTGTGCCAGTGTTTCATTACCCTCATCATAAAAAAATTTCTTCCTTATGTCTAAATTGACTCTTAGTTGGAAGTCATTCCCCCTTGTCCTGTCACTTCATGCTCTTGTGAAAAATCCCTCTCCAGATTTCTTGTTGGCCCACTTCAGGTACTGGAGGCTTCTATAAGGTCTCCCTGAAGTCTTCTCTTCTCCAGGCTGAACCACAAACCTCTCAGCCTTTCCTCACAGGAAAGGTTCTCCATTCCTTTGATCATCTTTGTGTTCCTCCTCTGGACTCACTCCAGCAGTTCCCTGTCCTCCCTGTGCTGGAACCCCAGAGCTGGATGCAGTGCTGCAGGTGGGGTCTCACCAGAGCAGAGCAGAGCAGAGGGGCAGAATTCTCTGCCTGGCCCTGCTGGCCATGCTGCTTTGGATGCAGCCCAGGACACACTGGATGCAGTTTGGCTTTCTGGGCTGTGAGTGCACATTTCTGGGTCATGGCCATCTTTACATCCATCAAAGCTTCTCAGTCTGCAGTTAGAGCTTTGATTTTGTCTATTATTGCACCTGATCCCTCTGCACAAAGCTGATCAAAAAGAAATCTTAGTTTTCACATTGTTGCATGCAGGGCAGCTTTGGCTATTTGGTAGCTTTATTGCCAGGATATTTGAAGGCTCAGAACATGCTCTACAAACATACAGGCTTTTTCAAAAGAATGCCTAATGATATTTATATATTGTATCTTAAAATCTTTCAATATTACTTGCAAATTCGAGCCTGTGTTCATGATGTGCAATATAAGCAGCTGCTTTATGTTGTGCTAGGCAAGATTTGAAAGAGGTATCTGGTTTGTATTTTTGACGTAATATAGAAATTTTGAGATCAGTACAAATTAATTGTCCAGATGGATGAGAAAGTCATCTAATTCTGTGTCCTGATGGCTCACAGGGGAGAATCAGAGTCTTGTCATGAGGATCAGAATGATTCAGATTGGAATGGAGATGATCTCATTCAACCCTTTGCTCCAAAAAATATCATCTAGGACATTAGATCAGTTTACTCAGGGCATTTTCCTCTTGAATTCCAAATATCTCAAAAGGTAGACACTTCCCCACTCCTCTGGGCAGCCTGTTCCAATGCTTGGTTACTGTCTGGGAGTTTCCCCTTTTCCTTATGTCCAATTAGTAGCATGGATGCTGGCTCTTGTCTTCTTTACAACAACCTCTGAGAAAGGCCTGCATTGATGGGAAGTGAATAAAATCAGTTCAAAAAGAAAGAGAAGAATGGTTACACTTCCCCAGTTTGGGTCTCAAGGTGAAATCTCAGTGTTTTATCCTCATTGGAATTGCCCACCAACCAGAGGTCTCCCATTAGCTGCCTACAGCAGTGCCCAAATCTCACCACCATGTTGGTATTTTTCATCTAAAACTCAAGTGCTTGAAGAGTCTTATCTTCTTCTCCCACTTCTCTTTCCTTTGTGTTGACTATGGAGGGCCATTTGTCATGGAATTCTCCATTTACTTGTCTCTCATTATGTTCTTCTTCATTCAACTTGCTTTGTAATAGTCTCAGGCTTTAATTAAAACAAATAGCCCTGTAGTCTCCACAAATTTTGCTGACTTGCTGTTCACATCCTCTTTCCAAATGCCATGTATTTAATATGTTACATAGGTCACCTGTTAAAGCTTAATGGTTTTGAACATTTTGATGTTTCTAATCTTTTGCCACCCTGAAAATGTATTTGTCAGTTCTACTCTGATTGTTGCATCATGGCCAGATTTGTAGCCAGAAAAGGACTTCCTGAAAGGTTTTTGAATGATTGCATTATGTTGTCCTTCATATCTGTTTGTTTGGGGTTTTTTAAATGATCAGTTAAACTTACTTGCCAGCTGCAGGCATAAGCTTTACTGGCTCTTGATTCTGAGGATCACCCAGGAATCTTGGGGTTTTTATCTGGAAAATTAAAAAAAAAAGTAAAACAGAACAAGTCATACACTCAGCATCTTGTGTCTCCCTAATGTTCTACTATAAAATCAGGATTCAGTGAGAAATTATTGTCTAATATATAATAGATACTATTTTATATATTATATAATATTATTTATATGGATCAACTGTATAATGCAATACTATACATATATTTTTTGCATTCTATAATGTAAATAGAACTGCTTACATTGTGTTATATAATAAATCATAATAAATCAAAAAGGTTTCAGGGTGGCCTAATTGCAGGCTTACAGTACCTGAAGGGACGCTACAAGGAAGATCAGGAGGAATAATTTACAAGAGCAGGACAGGGCAACATGGCTTCAGACTGAAGGAGAGTAGGTTTAGATTAGATATTAGGAAGAAACTCTTTACTGTGAGGGTGATGAGGCACTGGAACAGGTTGCCCAGAGAAGCTGTGGATGTCCCATCCCTGGAAGTGTTCAAAGTCAGGGTTGGATGGAGCTCGTGGCAGGAGATTTGGAACGAGATGGTCTTTGGGGTCCCTTCCAACCCAAGCCACTCCATAATTCTGTGAAATAACATGTGACATGTTATTATGTAATCTGATAGCACATAGTATATTACATAATTATACTAACATGTGCATTTATTATACACTCTCTGTAATATAAACCCATAACAACATACATAGAGAATATACAGTGTATGTAATATAGCTTATAATATAAAATATATATAGTTTATCGATAATCAGTAAAATTTTAAAATAATGTATTTAAAGTATAAATAAACATTTAACACAAAGTAAATCAATTAAGGTAATCTGAGTACATACATATTCAATAAACACTAAATATAGGGTATGCATTGAGGTTTACCATATGTTATATACAATGACATAATTTCATTTGCACTCCTTCAGTGTCTAGTTTAAACCCCTTCCAAATTTTGAGCACAAGTCAACAGGGCCTGTTGGAACAGGCTACTCTTTTATGTGCCATATTGGTTTGATGCCTCCTATTTTGTTCACCAGCTTGTTCTGGTACTTCCCGTCCTCAGAAGACTTCACCATCATTCCTGAGCCCAGAACTGGCATCTCTTCAATATTGTCTGCAGAGGCGGTTGCTGTTAGGAAGTCGCGTTGCTTGCCTAGCAATGGCCTTAATTGCTCCCTTCAAGCACCAGAGAGAGCAGCTCTTGCACGGACACATTTCCCTCAGGAGCTGGAGCCAGTAAGTGCATCAGTGCTTCATCACATTGCTCAGTCCTGGAAAGCAGCAGTTCCAGTGCTGTGCATACGCACAATTCCCTAGAGGCATCTTTTCCTTTTAACATCAGATGTTTGACCTTCAAAATCCTTCCACATTCCTCTCACCCGCAGACAGCTGCAGTACTTGCTTGTTCTTCCTAATGTTGCAGAATTCCTCTGGCTCCCACCAATATTTCCCAGCTTCCCAAGTTTCTCCTAGTCCTTATCCTCTGCCCTCCCACTTCCCATCCTGTTCATCCTTCTCCCTGAAGCTTCCCCTGCCTCACAGCCTCCCTGAGGACTGGCTGCCTATGTCACCTCCCTGCTAGGAAGCCCTTTGTGAATGGATGCATACTTCAGGGAAGAGGCAGGCATGCAGCATTTAAGAGCATATCCACATCCAGGCCCCACAAGCTTCACCCCTGTTCCAGGAAAGCACTGCGGGGGTGCAGCCCTTATGGAAACGAGAACGTGGCATTTGCAGTGGTTCTGCTTGCCCACCTCTGAGGAAGCATTGCTTGGGCACACTGCTCTCCAGGGCTTCTTGGGCACCGTAGACTCCTCCAGACACACTCTACATCCTCCAGGGGTGCAGGGAGGCAGAGGTTATGAACAGTTTCTTGAACAAGGTCATGCCCCTCTGAAGAGCAGACAATGAGAGCTTGAAGCTGCTCTCAGAGGCTTTGGCTTCTTTTGGGAGGCTGTTTCTGGGCATCCCTTACCTGTGCCATACATGAGAGCAGTTTGGTGCTGGTAGCACACATCTTCCAGATGGAAGGGGGTGAGCAGCTCTAGAGCCAGAGCCAGTCTTTCTATTGGAGACCTTCCATCCCAGTCGGGGGTCTGGAGGCAAATACGGTGATTTCCAGTAATCACAGTGCAGTTGTTAGATTCTTGTTCTCAGATCTTGCTTAGAAACAGTAGTTAGCTTCTGTGCTTGCTGCAGGCAGCCATAAATGCAAGTGTTGTCCTCAACAGCAGTTTCAGACTTTTTATATTTATCTTATGACTAGCATCTACTCTTCATTCTTTCACAGCAGGGCTCCTCTATTGGCAGTTTCAGCAGCGAGCCTCACAAAAGTTATCATCTCTATATTCCCTCTCTGAATCAATGGTAATTTGTTGGCAATCACTCATCTCCTACTGAGACCTCTCTGTCATCCTTTGTACTGTGCTTTTTTTTTTTTGGTTTGTTTTGTCTTTTAAATTAAAACACATCTACAGTATTTCAGGAAAACACAGTATTTCAGTACAGCTGTATAAAGTATTACTCCACCCAGCTCTCCAGGACTGGGGCAGAGTGGCTGGAAAGCGGCCCATTGGAAAAGAACCTGGGAATGCTGGTTCACAGCCAACTGAACATGAGCCAACATGTGCCCAGGTGGCTTCTATCACAAACACTGGGGCCAGCAGGACCAGCACAGTGACTGTGTTTGGTGCTGGTGAGGCTTCAAGTGCTGCATCCAGTTCTGGGCCTCTCACTAAAAGAAGGTGCTGGAGCATGTCCAGAAAAAGGCAAGGAAGCTGGTGAAGGGTCTGGAGCACAAGTCCTGTGAGGAGTAGCTGAGTGAACTGGGGTTGTTTAGCTTGGAGAAAAGGAAGCTTGGGGGGGGACCTAATCACTCTCTCCAACTGTCTGAAAGAGGAGGTTGTAGTGAGGTGAGGATCAGCCCCTTCTCCCGAAGCAGCAAGTGATAGGACAAGAAGAAATGACCTCAAGTTGTTATACAGAAGGTCTAGATTGCATATTAGAAAAACATCTTCACTGAAGGAGTTGCCAAGCATTGGAATGGGCTACCCAGAGAAGTGGTGGGGTCACTGTCCTTAGAAGTGTTCAAAAGGTATGAGGATGTGGTACCTGGGGACATGGTTTAGCAGTGAACACAGTGGTGCTGGGTTGACAGTTGGGCTCAACTATCATAGAGGTCTTTTCCAACCTGAATTATTCCATGCTTCTATGAAAGGGTCAGCTGACTGGGGTTTTTTGCCACATTTTGCTGATGGTCTCCATACAGGAGCAGGTAAGCACTGGAGCAGCTGCCCAGCAAGGCAGTTCACCCTGGGACATTCTCAAGACTCACCTAGACCTTGAACAACCAGGGAAGCTGGCCCTTCATGGTACAGGAGGCTCACTGCACCACTCCCCAAGTCCCTTCCAACCTGACCTGTTCCAAAGGTCCTACATGCTGGGTTTAGCAGGCAGAGTTGATTTGAAACACAGTCTCATTTGCTGCAAGAACAGAGCCCGGAAATTAATCTAGAGAGACGGAAAATGACATCAGCTTCTTGTAGATGGCTGGCATGCTACAAAGAATATAGCAGGGAAATACCCTGTTTCATGAGGTTTACTTTTTCAGATTAAATCTGATTTAACGTGCTTTTCTATAAACTTCAGGAAAGAATCAGGCTGAGTTCGACTTTCCTTTCAATGTAGTTCATGGAGGTCAACAGCATCATCCTGTTATCACAGCCCTGTACCAAAGCAGCCTGGAGTACAAAATGTCAATGTTATTCTCTCTGTTCAGACACACCGTTTGTATTACATTATCCCTCCTATTTCTTCTCCAAGGGAACAGCACAGTCTCTGTAATAGCATGATCAGTGATTTCATATTATTTTAACCCTGTAAAACCTTTTGTATTACATCAGTCCTTAACAAAGTGTGTCACATCCATGACCTGTTGCAATTTGTCAAAGGAAGGAAAACTTTAAAGAATTAGTTCTTTTTTGAGGCTTTTGAGTAAGTTATTATGCCAGTTTTCCTAACATTGGATGTAAATTCAAATCCTGTTTGGATGTGAAAAGCAGAATAACTGGATTCTATATAAGAATCAAATATAAATTGTTCATCAGTTGTGATGACTACTTTTGTTATTTGACACGCATTTTCTAGGTTTCTCTTTCTCTCCCCTTTTTTGCCAGTGTTGCTTGAGAATGCTTTGATTAGAAAACAAAACAATACAAAACAAAAAGCCAAAAATCAACCAAAAAGCACCTCACCAAACAACTTTGTTTATCACAAGGAAAACCCAGATTGGCTAATATTAGAAGCAATTCAGTTAAACACTGAAGTCCCACCCACAGGGTAGTGAGGCTCAGTTGCCTTAATATTGTCTCTGACTGTCTTTAACATGTTCCAGACCACCAGAAATATCTCCACGGGACTGGCTGACATCCTGTACGACCTACAGGAGAACATCAGCACACACATGTGTTGCTTCTCTCCAAAGAACATTTCTTTTTAAGACAATCAAACCACTTGCCTGCTATCAACACCTTCCACTGGTATTTATTCCCTAGAGAGGCACTTCCCAGCTTTCTTGGAACTTCCTTTAGTCCCTCCAGGACAAGTGCCTCACAGCTGTCATTCCTTTTGTGCCCATCACTTTCTTTTTGATATAATGATCAAACTGAATCTCCTGCACCATCACCACACACCAATGAGCAATGTCTTACATCCCCAGCGTCAAAGCTCAGGTCTGGGCAGGTGCTTGCTTGGGTGGGTGGCCATCTCTTGACCAAAATCATAGGAGGCATGGGTTTTCCTCTGATAGTAACTAGACAACCACGTCTTTTCTAATTTTTTTTTTTCTTTTTTTGAGGGAATAAAAAAGTTCTAAAACTGCTAAAATCTGCCCTTTATATCTGAAATTCACAGTCATTATGTACAACTCATCCTCTGCCTCTAGAGACAATGTAACATTTACAGCTGAACGTATGACTTAATGAAAATGGGAACAATTCAGATCTGTAGATGCCTCACATTATTCATGTGCTGCAGCTCTCCTCAGCCAGCAATGCAGCATTTTGGAACACAGGACACAATTCCCAGCCTTGTACCTCTGCAGTGTTCCTGAAGCTACAAAATAGAGGTAGTGGTACAAAATGCCACCCTGGAGAATTATTTCTACCACAGCAATCTAACATAATTTCATCAGCAGTTTCAACTCTTTTATCCTCTGATTTATGAGATAGTTGAAAGAACCATGAAGTTATTCCTCCTGCATTTTGACAGATTCCACTGAATCAGCCTGAATTACAGAAAACAGAACACTGGCAGTACCAGCCTACTGCATGTAGTCAGTAGGGGACCCACTAACTGTGTTGTCAGACCATTGCAGGCTGGTTTAACTCGAGTTAGACAGGCTCAGGTGCTTCCCCAGTCACTAAATACAATACTTCCATGTCTGAACAGCCAGAGGGTGGGTGAAGGTGTACTCAGCAAAAAGTCTCAGGGGGCTGTGGCTGCCTGTGCTTGGCTGAAGGCATTCACCTGGAAAGTGATCCTAGAATCAGAAAAAGACTAAGGTTTGAATCAGTTGTGGAGGAGAGCTGGTGCAACTCCCTTCTCAAGGCAAAGCTGGCTTCCTGGCTATGTCAGCTTGTTTAGGGCCTCACTCAGACAAGTTTTGAAGATGTCCAGGAATGGAGATCCATGTCTCTCTGGATGTCTCTGTCATGTCCACTTGCCACAGTGCTCAGCTCCTTTTGTGGGGAGTAACTTTTTCCTCAGGTGCCACTGAAGCCTCTCTTGCTGCATCTTTGTATCCTTTGCTGTGAGTCCCATCACTTTGCCCTGAGAAGTGCCTTTGCAAAATGAGATTCAACTTAGCAAGAGAATTTCAGGACAACAAGAAACTCTGCAGTTTCTTCTTACATTCACGAATTGCCCAAAGAAAATGCTGATAAATATATTCAAGAAAAAAGGACCAGCAAATGATTTCAAACTGAGTTACATACTATCTCTTTTGAACCTGCATTCTCTATACAGTAATTAATGTATCTAAAATGATGACCTAGCCCTTTAACAATGTGAGACTATTCATGCATATAATATCAATGGATGTTCTTCCTCTTAGGGACCTGAGGAAGAACAAGATAGAGAGTAATGAAATAAGCTACACCAAACTAAATTAGACATCTTCACAAATTAGACAAACCTGATAAACATCATCAAAGGATACCTAGAGAAGTAGCTTTCACTGGCTCAGAACACTTAGCAGTCACCTGAAAAACTGAGTATGGGAGACTAGAAAAGAGCAGATGTCTTTAAAAGGCTGAGAGATGCTGGGAAATAATGGAACAATCAGCTTAACTTCAAGGCTGTCAATCTGCCACCTTTCACAAGCTCTACAGTATTTTCGCCAATAAAAAATATAAATCCAGATAACCTAAGCTGATTTTGCAGCAATGAATTTAAACACCACCATAAAATATATTACTAAGGTATAAAATAAAAATAGTTCTAAGGTGAAAACCATTTCGGATCGGCTGAATGCACTTGTCTCTCTATACTCAGATTCAAAGTTATGAAACTATAAGATAGAGAAAATGCAAAGTTTTATATGGGATAAAATGGCTTTAAAAGTCACTTGGGACAAATGACACAGATGTTTTTAGTATTTCAGGTTGTGTCCAACTCCTTCTTCACTGCCCTGAATTATCAGCTGAAAATATGGACACACAGTTGGACAGTGTACCAGACTAACAGCTGGCCAGGGAGACATCCAGACCTAAAAGGGCAAGAAATCCTGGCAACACAATGTACAGGCTATCACCTTGCTGCACAGCAAGTTAGCTGGTAAATTTGAAGCCTGAGAAGCCACAGAAGAGTTTAGGGGATGGTTCTCAAGACCCTCCTTGGTAGTTTTCTAGGTTGATGAGCCCTGGAAAAGATTCAGGAGAAACTGGCAGAAGATAGACTGGTGTGTTCCTAAGGACCCATTTTTCCCTCCAATACACTGGTAATTTACAGACAACAGGCATTCTATAAGAGTATTTTGTGGACATATGTTTAATTATTTAAATATTAGAAAGAAAATACTATAGTTTCTTTGGGCTTGGTCATCTTGTTCATCAGCATTTTGATACGAAATTCCTCTCCTGTAACCTAGTCACAACAAAACAACCAGCTTAGGATCCCTTCAGAGCAGCAGACTCCCAGGAAACTATTCTGGGTGGCATACAATTCAGTCACCAGCTTCAAAGAATTGCAGAAGGACTTTACAAGACCAAGACAACAGAGTGATGAAACAGCAAACAAATCTCAATACAGACAAAAGTGATTTATGTGGGGAAAAATAATGCTACCAGCACATGTAAAAACCCCCCAGGTTCTCAATTGCCACTCAGAACATAATAATGAGGTTATGATAAGCAATTCCAGTGAAAAGTCAGTTTGATATTTAGTAGTATGAAGAATCATCAAGCAGTGTACTGGAGAACAGAACACATATTTCCAGTGAGCACATGCTTCCACAAATGCCACATCCATGTGCAGTTACTCCTCCTGGAAAAGGACACAAAAACTGAGAAAAGTTCAGAGACCTTTGATAAAGATGACAAAAGATCTGGAGTAGTCTCCATAGAGAGAATAAACAAGTTAACTAGGACCCTTTGGCTTGAAAAAAAGATGACTGATAAGGGATATGACAGAAGACAATAAAATCACAAGTGTCCTGAAGAAATTACTCTGCAGTCAGTACCTTGTTGTGGCTTTCAATGCAAGAAGTGGGGATCACTGAGCAAAACTATTAGGTGGTAAAATAATACTTCCACAACAGGAGATAGGATTTTGGGGCTCCCTGCTATAGGGTATCATGAGAGCTAAAAGTCCACATGGTCTCAGGGACCAAATTTATTCAGGACAAATACATAAAAGACCACTAAACCCAAAGACATAATCTCTGGTTCAAGAAACTCCTGGGGTCTGGAAGAATATTCTGGGCAAGGATCATTGTATATTTACCCCATTCTTACATGAATTGTAAGAGTTGTTTCGGCCACCAGTCATATTGGTTTTCCCTTTGAGAACAGGCAAAAATCCATTATTAACACTCTGGAAAGCATTTGAGTGACATGAAAAAGAGAAACTAGGGAGAAGTCCATAATTTTAAGGGACGAAAAAGAGAAAATGGGGAGAAGCAAAACATCAGAAATACAAGGAGGTATTCAGGTGAGGCAGGAGTGTACAGGCATGTTCCCAAGCGATGATTTGGAGTTACCTATCCTGCCAAAACCGGGCATGGATAGATCATTTAAAGAAAAAAATCGTCTACCTGGGCAAGCAATGTAGCCAACGGCTTGCTTAAACGCTATCTGAATAGAAATACCGAGTGCTGAAGAAACTTAAATTTGTTACAATCAAACAAGCACCCCGACCCTAGAAGAAAACCAGATTTTAGTCAAAAAACACCACTCGGGTCTGTTCAAGAAAGGCGGAGCAACGAATGAAAGGACAATTAAATGCAAGCATGTATTCGGTACGAGGGCGAGCCGCAGGTGTGGCACACGCCCCCGCAGGGAGAAGGTGCGGGGCAGGGTCGGTCCCCGGCGAGTGTGTGATGCTGCGGGCACCACACGTGCCGGGCGAGGCGCTCCAGCTGCGAAGCCCAGCGCACAGGCATGCGGGCACGCCAGCCTGCTCCGCCGGGACATGTGCTGGGAATAACAGAACTGCTGTTGTGGCCGCGCCGCTCTGCTGTGGGTTGTTTACAAGGCTTGTCCCGGGCACAGAGAGCGTGCCGAGTTCAGCGCCGGCAGCAGCCAGCGTGAGCACGCCACCGATTGTTTTCCGGGATGGAGTTTGCCCACTGGAAGAAAGAAATGCTCTGATTTTCCTTCGCCGCAGCTTTAAAAAGGGGTTGTTACTCGATCTAAATTGCTTTCTTTTAATGTTAGATCTAAATGTGAAATTCATGGGAAGGATTTTTAAGGGGTCTGTATACTTTGAGAAGCCTCATTGACTTTTAATAGGATTCAGACCCTAAAGGAAAAAAAAATATCACATCACGGGCACTAAGCTGTAGTATATTAATTTTGCAGCAAACTAAAGCAAGAAAATTCTAACAAATTTCCAGAAGTAACAAAGACTAACATCAGGTAAATGCCGAAGAAAAGCCTCACATGTGGTGAGTTCCCTTTGTTCTCTCTTTAGCTTTCTAGGCTTTTCAGTCAACAGATTTTCTTAAGGATCCAGCAATTACTGAGGACTTCTCTGAGCAGCACATCATCAGACTATTCATTTAGATGCATGAAGTTTTTTGTTTTCTCCTCTATCACATATAAATCCCCCTGCCATCAGATGTGCAAACATCTACAATGCCGTGTTTCTAAAAACCAGCAATGCTAACTAGAGAAAACTCACAAAATTTAATAGGGACTACTTATGAGGACAGACTTCATAATTTGTGTTCAAGTTTAATGTGATTGCTTATTATCACTTTTCTTTTGTCTTCCTTTCAAGTTATTTGCAGCAACCACCTAACAGAGATTCAGCCACCTGAGCATCAGAGCCACGGTAGCAGAGAGCTCAGCAGAGACAGACAAACAGAGCACACCCATTTCATCGGGCTCCCAGCCTGGGAAACTGGGCTGGTGCTTTCAGCCACTACCTACACAATTTTGTGCATCTTCCCTTCTGGCTATGAAGACAAGACCAACTGGGACAGAACAATTGGTGTAAGGAAACCCGCAGGATTAAAAAAAAATACAATAAATCTGCAATCTCTGGATATGCTTGGAGATACAGAAACTGCTTTACAGCACAAGAAAATTAGACCCTAGTTTCTTAGCTGAAATCTCCCACTTGCATTTGACAACAAAAAAAAACCAAAAAAAAAAACCTCCATAAAGCCAAGAGCAAAGCAAAATTTCATAGATAACACAGGAAAATGGGACTACTGAGAGGATTTAAAATTACAGACTCTTATTCTATTACAAGTCTAAGTTATACCAAATTTCAGTCAGTTTATGGTCCAAGAATCTACTTTTCTTCAGCTCCCAAATAAAAGCTTTCTACTTTCATTTTAGTCTGCCAGTCATAAGCCCAGCCAAAAAAACCTAATCAGGACAGTTCATTTTCTATAGTTTGCTTTCTGCTGGATTGTCTATATCAACATGTATTCTTCTCAGTTTAACCTGTCAAATGTGTATGCGTAGTCACTGATGGAAAAGACACTGAAGCTGCTGCTCAGGAACATCAGTAGATACAGTAATAGCAGGCATAATTCAAAACAAATTTTCATTTCTTCACATAGGTTTTAACACTTTACCGTTTTTATAATTTATGGAGATCATCAGAGCTTAAAGATTAGATGCATTCAAATAATCTCCAGCACTGAGTACTGCAGACTACACTGATGACTTGTAAGCAACAAGACACTGGTCTTTCCACCCCTTCCATTTCAAATGCCCAATATGCCAGAATAAATGCAAACGTACTAGCAAAGATACTATGCTTGAAGTCTTAAGTTGCAAAATCTTTTTCCTCATATACTTTAAGAATTAAAAATTATACTTTGCACACATCTCTGCTCAAAAGGAAACTCTGCTATGCTGCTCTTCAGCCTAAGGAGCTGCCAGAACAGAAGCTGTCCTATCACAGCTCTCAACTCAAGGAACAACTCAAACCTTAGCAAAATACAAGGGCAAGAACTGATTTTTTTATTAACCTATTTTATGGACTCTCGAGAGGAAAATAAGTCCTGTCAATGGTTCCTCACTGCATGAGACTAATATCTCATCAGAGGACATGGCATTATTTCTCTTTTATGTCTGTCCCTCAAGAATTCTCCCTTTGATGAAGTAGTTCAAGGGCAGACATCAAAAAGTCTGTTGTAGCAAGGTACAGCAAATGGATCCAAGCCACATAAGACTTCATCAATAAAAATATACATGGTAAAATTCCGCTTGACAAGCATAACAAATATTTGCATCACTATGGTCCTAGAGGAGAACAATACCTTGCACTTTCCTTTCAGACCAACCTGACAGAAGTAGAGTACTGCTTAAACTAAGCCACAAAGGACAGAATTTATATTCCAGGTTTCTGAGGTAGCCAAAAGTCAGATTACATAAATTAACCTTCTAGACCTCAATAACCTCTTAAACATCTACTATATAACAACATACATACCGCCATGCTTTTTCTTAAAAACTATTTTTTCAGCTATAAATAAGTTATCTTACAAAAACTAGAGATGACTCCCACTTGAAGAACTGACAGAGAAACAGATGACCACAGTAGATTTGAGTGACGGTCACAGACTCTTCCCAGGCACATTTCAAGACAGGAGTCTGAGGCACACTCAGCACACCTGAAGATCTAGTTAACAATATTTATTAGCTGGGTCTGTCAAGCAATTTGTCACTCTGAAGAAGAACCTCAGACATCCGACTCTGGTAAAGTTCATTCTGCTTTTTTTTTCCAGGATGCTGGACATGGTTTTCTTCTGAATAACCATTCACCAGGTTGTCGGTCAGATAACCTGTATGTGCACTTATACAGATACTCACACTGATTCTCTGACCCTTTAAAGAACCTGCAGTTATCCATACGAATCAGATCTGGGGGTAGTTGGGGTAAACAACCATAGGAGAAAAAAGGTTTTTGGAATCTATGTGCTTTGAATGTAACCCCAGGTTCTTCTTCTGAAGGAATCTTTGACCAGTTACACACATGCAGTGCATTTGTGCACGCCATTGTTCCATTAAAAACATGGGCTTTAGATCTTACTGGTGCATGATCTGTTGCCAGCAACAGACACAAACCAGTAAAAAGGAGTTTAAAATGGTGAAAAGAAAACACACTTGAAGAGAAATCTCTTTATAGCTTTCATTTAAAATATAAAATAGGTGAAACTTTAAAAGAGGAACATCCCATTTCAACCAAATTTTAAAATACAGTTTCATGCTAAAAGCAAAAGTCTGGATGTGAGCCTCATGGAAGCTGCCAAGCAATACAGAAAGAAACCTAATCTTTCACATTACTCGCATCTGTGTCATTGCCTTCCTCGCTTACATGAGCGTTGGCATTTTTACTAGACTGATCTAAATCCTCAATTTTATTTTCTATATCCATAGCACTGTTTTCCACAGGACTCTGGGAAGACTCTTCACCTATTTCTGCTTCCATTTTTGTGACTAAATCATGTTCTTTATCTTCCACATCCATTCCTTCCTCTGTTTGCACCAGTCTGTGTTGAACTTCTTCCTCAGTTTTGTTTTCCAATTCCTCCTCTTTCCTCTTTGCTTTAAACACTTCAACTCCCATCATCCTCAGGTAATGAAGTCTCTCATTCTTGGGCACAAAGGCACGCAGTGATGTCTTCCCTTGCCAACCACACAGCACTATTGGACACTGAAGATCATGAGGTTTTCTACAAACAAGCAGTTAAGTTCGGACAATTATGAAAAAGTTTGTCTTCAAAACTTCATTTTATAGCCCTACACCAATTCAGTTCTAACACTGAATGCATTTTGTAACTATTCACAGAAGATCAAAGTACATTGTTCTTAACTTAACACCTACACAGGCACCTGCTTTTCGACAAGCAAGCAAGCAAGCCAAAACCCCTAAAACTCAATGCTGTTAAGTTTCTGCAACAATCAAAATAATTTTCTGGCTATGGTTTCAAAGCTAATACAAAGAACAGCAAAACGAAAGTTTACATTTAGAAAATTCTCCAGAGTTTTGTCCACAGAAGTTACTCTGTCCACAAAAAGGAACAATAAAAAGTAACTTTTTCCATTCCAAATGCTGGACTTTACAGAGAAACAAAAAATAAATCACATGCAGTGATGTGTTCATCTCTGACACAACTACCAGCTCTCCTTTATGAAGCTAAATTCTATGCTTGTTTTAAGAATTCACAGACAAGACAGGTTCTTTCCCTGTCTTATTCTCTGTATCCTATATGGCTTTGCTGTTTCCTTCACTGCATCTCTAAGCCTCTACATCCGTTTTTGATGAGTGAAAATAAATTCTTTTCCAGGTCTTAGAAGTGCATAAATGGAAAGCAATACATCTACTTACTCAGGGTCTGGGTCATACTTCAGAACTATACTTCCCATTGCTACAAGGAAGGGGGAACAAAAACAAAACAGATGTGTTATTTGGTACAATGATAAAATTATTGTAATTTGAAAATGATCCAAGAAAACAAGTTTTTAGACAAACACAGAGTGTGACATGGGTAGCAGTTGTCTACATCAGTACGCTGAACTATAGACAATACCAGATTTTATTCCCTTCTTTATAAACCAAAGTATTTATATAGTTACAAAAGCAATTGCCAACATTGCCTCCTCCAAAATCCCAAACAAATTAAAATACAAAATCCACTCAGTGGATTAACCTACTCAGTGAATTTAGCAAGGAACTTTTACTTAATTAAAATGAATGTAAGAGTATGCCAGACCAAGCTTCAGAACATTCTTTTTCTTCCCATTTTGTCTCATCAAACACGGAAGTACAAGGATCAGCAATGAATTGGAAATAAAACAATAACAAAAGGCTGAAAACCAGTTTTCATATCTTGAAGCATCCAGTGTGGAGGAAATAAAAGTTTAATATAAGTAGACATTGCTCCCCATATTTAAGAAAATCAAATCTGTGTAACTACTTGATACATAAGGTCGTGACAAGCAATTGCAGATGACAAACAATTTCAGCTGCAGCACTAACAGGCAGAAAAACCAGAAGCGTATATAAAATCTTTGTTCATCAGATATTTTAAATGCTGCCTCACAGCACTACTTTGCAGAAGTCATAAGTTTGGCAACTCTTCTGTTCTCTAAAGATCAAAAAACTTAGAGGCTGCACAAAGGACTACACTTTCTAGCAGCACGCTGGCTTTCAGTAATGCTTACTTACCTAACAAATATATTTAAGATAAATTTAGTCAAAATTTTTAGCAAATACAGTTTATGCTACAGGATTTTCATAGCCTTCTGTGCAAAGTATAAAAATAATTTTGCGACAGTAAAATTAGCAGGCTTACCCATATCTTTGACTTTCTTCTGTGTTTCACTGCTAAATTTACTTAAGAATGGATTTTCCTGGGTTAGCAGAATTTTGACATCTTCTATGCAGACATTTATAATCCTTGCATGAATGAATGGGTACAGAGTATAAATTCCCTGTTTAATAAATAAAGACAATTATTTCAAAATTTAACCACTGATTTCTGAAGGAAAAATGTTAAAAACAAGTATGCACTTTACCTAATATTTTCACATTTTAAACCATACTGAAAATGTAAATTACCATTAATCTACAAAGTTAATGCCAGTTGTCTTATAGGCTCTCAAGGAAAGCAAAGTATTGCCTTTGACAACACAATGCTAGGCAATTACCTCTTGTGCTAATCTGAAGGCACATCCAAACTGTTCACCATCACTGTTGCGAGACCAGACTTTTATCCCTGTGTTGATGACCTGCAAACAGCAAAGCCAAACAGCATCAGTAGTGAGCATAAATTCTAAAATACCACTCTGAACTTGTTTTTTCCTCAACTCTTTGACTAAAATTTCATTTGCACTGGACACCAAATTAATGTGAAAAGTCATTCAAGGGAAAAAGGAACTCCTTGCTATGTGTTGCTCCCTCAACATAAAATCCCTTTTACTCCTTTCCATATTGAAGATGGAACAGTGTGAGGAAGTGGCAGTTTTTAAAAAAGGACAACAAACTACTAATATCTAATTTTAATTTTAGAATTTTTTTTTGGTGTAACTCTGGGAAAGTCAATTAAGAACAGGAATTCAAAAATGTACAAGTGATTACTATTTGGACACTCTATCCCATCCTTTGTGGTACTCAAAGCCTCAATACCTAATATAATGCACCAGTTTCTTAAAATTTTGTAAATTATGCAGCCATTTCCTGCATAGGGAATAAAAGAATAAAGGAATAATTGTTTATCCATCTCAAAGATTTGTTGCAAAGATGTATTGAATATCCTCAAAAGCTTTCAAGATTTGACTGGACAAGGCTCCAGAATGTATCTGATGTATCTTTGAAGTCAGCTCTGTTTGATGTAGGAAGGAAGTTGGACAAGATGACCACATTCCAACATAAATTACACTATGACTTTTGAGACAAATCTTTAGCATTTGCAAGACATTTTCCACAGGGAATCATAAAAAAATCCCTCTAATTCACAAAAACTACTTATTATCCCATTATCACTCAGCTTAATGAACTTTCAGTTTGTTAAATTGTTAAAATTACTTTGAAACAATGTCCCTATGTAACACAGCCAGTAAATAATTTAGCTTAACTTATCTTTTGAGTTGGCTTTCAGAGCGCTTAGTACTTTTACAATTAATGGGGTGATAAATATAACATCATCAATGCAAACTTGTAAAGTTACCTGAAGACTACATAAAAATGCTGGCACACACAGAGTACTTTTCTACTCTACTTTTCAGTTCTCTTTCATCCACCAAAAATGTACTGATTTTCATTTCAGAGACTGTTTTTCACCTCTCAACTTTTCATCTCCAATGCAAGAGGGACAGAGGGGAAAACATTAATGCAGACTTAAAAAAAAACAGCCTGTCAGAGGGCTAATCCTCTATGTAAACAGTACACTTGGCAAGTTCAAGGTGATAGACACTGATGCTTATGAACCATACCTTCATCTTCTCGCTATTGTTCAGAAGCACATTCCTCAGCTCCTTAGAAACCATGTACAGCTGCCTCTTTTTTCCTTCTTGAGTTCGAGTCAGTAAATTCATCTTGGGAAATGATGGGTCCAATGCATAAAACTTCCTGTGGCCATAATACTTGTTTTGATTAACTGAGCAATAAAATCACATACTCGAAATGCATGGTTTAGCCCATTTCCTCCAGTTATCTCTGCAAACACTTAGCACTTTGGCTTCAGAACACAAAGATTAGACTTTCTAAGCTGCATGACATCAGAAAAGACAAGCTGTTATAGACACTGAGCCACACTGGAAAATTTCCAGTGCAAACTCTAGTTGGCTATTTTCGTTTAAGTATTTAAGTGTTGAAGAGAAGGGGCCTGGTGTAAAGTCAGGCAAAATCCATTATGCAACACCAATGAGACCCATCTTTTGTAATGAACTGAACTTGAACTACCAACATCCCTGAACTAATGGGAATTTTACTGTCAAGAAGAAATATCTTTTTTCTTACTGGATAGGAAGGAACAATGGATCATCTTCAGGGAGAAACACAAAAGGATCTTCTTTAAAACCAAACAACTTCATTCTTTTAGATGGTGGTGGTCTAAAAAGGAAATAACATTGCATTGTCAATTTCACTAAAAGTATTTGCTTTAAAATCAGTATATTCAGTTCATTTAGTCAACACTTGGCTTATTGGAACAACAGTATACCAAAGAGAATACTAGCATTTTCTTGTGCTTCATTAACACTACACACAATTTAACTTCTTAGAATAAGGACGTGAAGCAATGCTCTGAAATAGAGTTCACAAAAACAAGTAAACAGACATTTCTGATGGAATGACTGTGAATACAACTGAAAGAGAAGAAAGTATTAGCAGGCTTAACAAATGCTAATAAGAAAACTGGTTATTTTTGATTATTTTCCAAATTTACTGAATGAAATACAGACAAGACAGAAAACAGGGAAATGCAAGAAAACCGAATTAATTCATTAGTTTTTCTTGATTGACTTCTAAACTACAAAAGAACTACAGAATACTCAGCAATTGCAGAGCTGTCACAGGACAAATACTTAGATGTGGTCCTTACCCGCATACTCCTTCCTTTTTACTCTGATCAGTGTCCAAATTCTGCAATTCTTGCATTTTCTTAGACTCTTCATTTTCAGCAAGTGTTGGTTCTTCAACAATACAATCAGAACCATTACCTGAATTAGCTGCTGTAACTTCAGTATCTCCTGTTCTTTGTGGTAATTTCTGATGAACCTATTTTAAATTACAGTATTTTCAAAAAAGCAAAAGTAGTATCCAACTTGTAACAGAAGGCACCTATGTTCTCTCTTTGTATGTGCTTAATTCTTGTCAATTTGTATGCAAGTGCTTAAACAGATCCATTCAGGCAGTTAATCTGATTACTAGATCAAGATACCACTATAAATTGCATTTACCTCTAGTACTGATCTGGACAGTTTCATACCAACTGTCCAAGGAAGCTATTTTTGTACCATCTATAAAATCATGGTCAAGCACTCAGAAAACACTATTTTAAAACAGGATTTCCTCCTAACACTCAAAGTGACACACACATCCTGGTGCTGCACACCTTCTGTAAGAGTGGTACAACGTTTAACTTAGAACAGCATAAACTATTTGGAGGGTGCTTGCTCCTGAATAAATGCTTCTTCCCTATTGTCACATATATTTTACTCGTAAGTTGTTCTAATGGAGCAAATCAAATAAACACCTCAAAGGGATTCACACAAGAAGTTCTTCTCACAGACATGACAATCTAAGAGATCAAACAAATCACATCAACTTAAAATCCTGTTGACAGGATTTTAAAGACAATTGACAACAAATGGATTAAAGTCAGATGGCTGAAGCTGCTGCTCCAAACAGTTTTACATCCATTCCCCGTGCTGCTGATCTGCTAATCTGCTAGTGAACCGCTCCTGAGCACCCAGCCACAGTAAAATAAACTGACATCAGAATTAGCTTACAACACAGTAGAAAAAAGCTTTTTAGCAGGGGACCACACACAGCTGAAGGAAGTGACAGCTTTAGCTTTCCAATATAATCTGTTTCTGTAATTCTTTCAAAGCCTTAATTTTAGGGTCAAGATTTATCTTGTTATTTTACTACCATTTCAAAATCCCCTTTCTATTTTTTTTTTTTAAATTTTAAAAGTTGTCATGGTTTTTTTCTTAAGTACTTAATGGATTTAGGAGTTTGTTTTTAATTGACACACTGAACTATAACTGAAGGGCAGATATAAAACAGTTATGGTATGCCTTCTATTATGTGAAAACTTAAAAAAAAAATCCTGGAACATTATTAATAATTAACATTTTAGATAATTTAAAAGAAGTTACCTTAGGCTGACGTTTATTCCATGGCATTGGAGACTTTTTTATTAAGACAGCCACAAAGAAGCCACCTGTGTTCTGGTGATGTGGCAATATCCTCAGACTAGACAGAAAACAAAAGACATATTGCAGCACATTTACAGCTGCATTCAGAATCACAAACTATTAGGAGACCCACATTTATGTTTGCTTTTGGGATAAGTCAAGTATTCCTAGCAGGACTGAGCAGATTTAATTTATCAGACTAGAAACAGGATCCAAATGGAGCATTCTGGCAAAATTACTTGCATCAACGCAACATGTTCATTCACCATTCACATTTGAGTTTAAGACTAATTTCTAAACAATATTTTTAGAATAGCTATGGAAAGCCTTTAAAAGCAAGTAAGTTACACTGCTAATATCTTAAAGTTTTACATACCTAATTTTGACTGTTTATCTCTATTGGATGCAAAGAATTTGATTTTTTCACATGAGTTCTTACTGCTCTTACGCAACTTGTGGTAATTTCTCCTGATTCACTGGAGTTTAAATATTGTGCACTGCCATTACATATGAAGCAATCAAAATATACTCAGACCTACACATTCCTAATCTGACCTAATTACAATCTGCCCACAACCATACATGTTACATCAAATCCTTATAAGAGCTACTCTGGGAAAACTTACCAGCGCTCCAGATTCATTGCCTTCAGCTTCTCTTCATCTTTCACTGGAAACATAGTAGGACGTATTTGTGTTTGTCTATTTGAAGGCACATCTTTCCACTCCTCAAACCACTGTCCATCTTTCAGCATCACCTTCGAAGGGGTAATTACAAAGTCAGTGAAGAATATAGGTCACCATTTTACTAGTTTTAATTAAAATATTTGCAAACCAAAGTTCAGACACCAAACAGAGAAGTTATTTTCTGGTACAGAAAATTAAATTCTTTAAAGTGTATTGTTTTTAATTGTATATGTGCATTTCAGTGTAGGAGAGTCTTGCCAGCTTCAGCTCTTTGCTACACTTAATATGCTTAAAAAAAAAAAAGCATACAGTTAAAGTGCAGATTGGTGCTGAATCAACTACAAAGATCTCTGTTAACCTGCTAAAACATATGAACCACCAAAATCCAGTGGAAGGACAGTGGTGAAATATGTAAGATCAGTAAGCCATCAGATTTAAGATACACTACTCCTTTTCTCCACGAGATTGGCTGTGAAACACTGTGTTATAGGCAGCTTCCAAGCAGTACACAAAGGAAAAGAGCTAATGCAGTCTAGTAAAGATCCAAACTGAAGAATCCCAATTTCATTACATAAGAAATATGCAAGATGTGTTTGATGGACTCTTAAGACACAAGCAGAAGGTTGTAACCACAACTCTTATAAGAAGGCATTCTGAATGCTCTTCGAGCAAGGATACCAAAGGGAAAAAAATTTACTTCAGAGCTCTAGATGCCCGTTTTTGTACTGGATGCTAAATATGTAAGAAGGGTCCCAAATGGGGATGGCACGGGGCAAATGCATAAAGTTAATCACGGAAATGAGGGCCCATTTTTGTTGTAAAGGCAACAAAGTAAAGCAGTTGCAGTGATGGCAACTTCAGGACTGGCAAGAATGATGAAGTGGTTTCATGAATCTCACTGTGATTGTCTTGAACGTTTAATCAAGTGCTCTAGTGGAAACTGAAATGTAACGTTTATCTACACTTCAATTTCACTAAGAACTTTGGAACGCAGATTTCAGCATCATGAAGTCTGGCACTTCTCAGACACTGATCAGATCACACCTTGTGCCTTACCACATTTCTTGAAATAGAAATTACTGTACTAACAGAATTAGTATTTCAAGTCAAAATATGCTACATTTCATAGTGCTAGATGGAGACAAGACTGTACTTCTGAACTGCTCTTCTTTGGAAGTCACGACTCGAGCTTGAGAAAAACCAACAATAGGAGTGATAAATAACTGAAGTCTAAAAAAATCTAGAACTATTTTGGTTTTACCAGAAAAAAGTGCCTAGCAGTCCTGTGCTGCTGGGTTTTGGTTTATCAGCCTAACTGGTAAGTTGGAGTGACTGGCATAATGACAAAGCACCAAAGAACATGCTGAACTCTTCACTATTGCACATTTTACTGACGACCTGTTAGAGCAGAAGGAAGAGTAAAAGTGTTGCAGGAACAGATGACAAATCTAGAGTTAAAAAGGTGTCTTCCTTTAAGCCCAAAATAATTCACTGGAGTTCACTTATCATCTGGCTTAAGGAGGGAGTACTGAATGCTGTTTCCAAGCACCCAAGTGTCCCTTGAACAAAACCCCATTTCTGCTTTTGCCATTTACAGAGATTTACAGCCAACTAATGTTCAGGAATATTCGATGCAACCAGTCACAGAGCTCCTAGAAAACAAATGCTGCACCATGGAACAAAAGACTGCACCAAGTAAAAAGAGCACCAAAGTAAGCAAATACATCCACAGTGACATGCTAGCCAGTAAAGCATGAAAATATACAGTAGCAGCAAATCAGGTCTGAAGAAAGTCTGGCAAATTTTCAGCACATTTTATCAGATTAGTTTTTAAAACCTGTTAGGGAGATTTATATTTTAACTGCAAACACAGAAAGAGATGCTACAGGGAATAGAATACACATTTAGTGATCATTATATAAATATATATATATAGTGGCTTTATGGAGTACCAAAAAAAGGTAAAATTAAGACCAGAGAGCCACAGTTACGCATTTTACATTTATTCTTCAGATACAAGCACACAGTGTAAACTTTAGGAACTGTAAGAAGAAAGAAATCAGATGGTTTCTAAGCTGGATTTCCAGTGGCAGAACATAAAGAAATCTTTATTCCCTGCATCTTGTTCATCAGCCTGTACATAGGCATAAACCTGTCTGCCATTCCAAGAGACTAGTGAGATTGTAAGACAGAAAACTCAATGACATTGCAAAATCACACACTCAGAAGTAAAATTTAAGCAGTTTTTTTCTGTACTACCAGATGGCCTTCTACTTTTCTTGACTATACTCTTGACAAGAAGCTGAAGCAACTTTGGGGTTTTTTTTGCTCCTCCCTATTAGTTTGTTTCCAGAACTGAAATCACTTAAGGCCTGGAACAAAATACAGGATTCTATTAATATTTTAGGATTAGTCACATCACTGCAGGCTTTACAGCTTATTTGCAGAAACAGTTTCACAGCTTTTACTTCCAAATGAAGTAAAATGGATCAGCTGAAGAATGCAGAATCTAACATTCACAGACCTGAAGACAGAGATGGATGGCTAACGTTAAAAGTGGCTGAAATAATGTTGCCACCTACAGGTCACATATGCACAACAGAATAGGGAATTGTAGCAAGAAACTATAGAATACAGAGGAAAGAAACCTAGAGGTAAGGGAAGAGCAGATGAGGAGAAAAAAAATCTACCCTTGCAAAGACTTTCAGCTTAGCTCTCTCTCCTAAACATCAAATCACTGCCATTAGTGGAGTTCAACCTAATGTTGGGAATACCCTTTAGAATTTCCCTAATTTAACACTCTACCACAGACCATGAACTTCACAAAAATATCAGGTTAAGTACCTTCCATTTTGTAATTCCTGGCATCCTCTTCAAGCCTGGTAACTCAGAAGAAACATCAGCAAGTTCTAAGGCACCTGAAATCCCAAGAATATAAATGTTTTGAAAACAGAATTTAGGAGTTATGTTGCCAATTAACATTTACAAAAAATATTTTTCCTTAAAGTTTTAAGCCTTTTTAGGAACAATACTTTTAAAAACTTTCAAGAAATAAAATGCTATACAACTTCTACCACTTAAATTAACAAAGAAGGTGAGAATTGTTAATAATAACTACGTAAGATGCAACCTATAAATCACCCAAAACATAAATGTTAGATATTTTTTGTAGCAGATGCAGAGTAATACTCTACAACCTGTATCGTTTACCATCAGTGTTCTAAGCAATGGAATCGTTGAAATTCTTATTCTCATTTACTCAGTATTTGAAATTACTACACTGACTAAATATTTTTCAGGGAATAACTTTTGATATAATGAAGCCTTCTGAAATGCTTACAATATTCTAATCTCAAGGATTTACAATCTCAATGTATTCCAGTGAGAGAGGAAAGAGAATTTTTTACTTTCAAAATGGAAAGGAAAATTCCAAACTTTTTAACACTAACATGACAAAAGACTCTGTGCCTAAAATATGTCAAATTACTACAAGAAACATCAACAGGATATAAGTTAATCTACTGAATAAAAGCTTCAAGCTGCCCAAAGTCCAGAAGAAATTATATAAAAAAAGTACAGTTTGAACAGGTGATCTCTCTAGAAAAGAGTAACTGTTAACATTGCTTTTCTGTGATTCTGAATACTTTAGTTATTTTAACAGTCAGGTAGGCTTTTCTCATGTTGGACACAATTTATCAACCTGTTCTACAGGACTATAACCATTTATTCTTACAGTGACAGCTTAGCAAGTCTTTTAAATAAATGAAAAGGAGATTAATAAATTCACAGAGAAATTAAAAAATGACATCTCAAATGTGATTACACTTGATGTTTTGCATCCATCCTTCGAATACTCCTGCCTCCCTACAGCATGACTTCAGCTATGTCCCAAGACTACATCAGACTGATCAGGCACTAGAGTCTGTCAGAAGTGCAACAATTTCCAATAGCTGCTACACGGTACACAAAGGCCTTCTCCCCATGCCTTCATCCCTAAGGGGAAAGCAATCTCTCATTTGCTTCACAAACAGCAAGGTAACACTGTGCTAGAAACTACCAATAAACCTGGACTGCCCTGAACTAATTCTTGAGGTATGATGCCCCTTGCAGACCACTGCACTACCTCTTTACTACTACCTTCTTAAAATACACCTGTGTCCAAGTTCCAAGAACAACATTCACTTGCTGGGACACATCACAGCCTCCAAGTATGCCTCAAAACACCTCCACTGGGCAGAGACTACATCTGAACATCACAGACAGTCCTTCCTTCAAAGCATTGAATTTCCCCCAGGTGCTGTGCTGCAATTGCTGGCCTCCATGTCCTACTGTTTTCGTGTTCCTATCCCAACTAGTTCTTAATGCCTTCCATTCCTATCACTGTTAATATTAATGCTGGCTTACTGTGGCCTTCAATAAGCCAAGCATATGATTACCAAATAAACTACTTCTAAATAAAAATGCCCTTTCACAGAATCACAGAATAAACTGAGCTGTAAGGGACCCACCAAGATCATTGAATCCAACTCTGGCCTGTGCAGGACCATCCCCAGAGTCACATCATGTCCCTGAGAACCTTGTCCAAACACTTCTTGAACTCTGTCATGCTTGGTGCTGTGAACACTTCCCTGGGGAGCCTGTTCCAGGGCCCAGCCACCCTCTGGGTGTAAAAGTTTTGCCCGATATCCGACCTAAACCTCCCCTGACACAACTTGGTCCATTCCCATGGATCCTGTCACTGGTCACCTGTCCCTGCCCTTCACGAGGAAGTTTCAGACTGCAATGAGGTCTCCCCTCAGTCTCCTCCAGGATGAATACAACAAGTTAGCTCAGCCACTCATCATCAGGCTTTTCCTGCAGACCCTTTATCATCTTTGTTGCCTTCCTCTGCATGCTCTCTAATAGTTTAATGACTTTCTTATATTGCAGTGATCAAAAGTGCACACAGGACATAGGATGACAAGTGCACAGAAGAGTGGGAGTAGAAATTACATAGTCAATTCCTAATTAACCTGCAAACAGTTTAGCTAAAGTGCTGTTTCTAAGACAATGAAATTTCATGCATAATTTGGGGCAAGAATACTTACTGGCACAAAGCAAACATTACACAAAACAGGCTACCAACTTCAAGAGTAAGTGCAGCTCCAGGAGCAATAGAGCTGCTTCTGCTCTGTAAGAGGCTCAACTTTAAAAAGTGTGTGGAACTTTTCATGTCAAATTAGATGTTTCCAAATTTCAGGTTATTGATTCAGAAAAGACAGTATACCCCAGCTACTAAATGGGCTACTGAACCCTACTATCACAAAGTGATGCATTGCAGCTTCCCAGCTCATCTTAATTTTTCCATCTCTTGTAACCTCACCCTTCACATGTAAGTCAAAAATGCAAAAAACCCCTTGAGTTTAAACACATTAAAATTCCAAGCACATCAAAATGTGGGGAAAAGGATGCTTAAGGTATCAGTGACTCCCACCCACTGGTGTACAATTACTTTGCTCTAACTGCTTAACTACACTCCAGGCTTTTTACTCTTATAGTACACAGCAGCAATGTTCCGCACAGAGTTTTCTAAAGGAATTACAGATGTCAGACATGGACTCCAACCATGCCAGCAGTTAGTGGGAGCCAGAGAAGAGAGACTGAATGCCACTGATCTGTAGAAGTGTGCCCTGTATCATTAACACAACTTTTCAGGTTTTGTATTTGCAGCTGGTTCACACCCATTTAAAAAGACTACTCATAGCAACATTAATGAAATCCTCCTGGTATAAAAAAATTTCCATAGTTTTGCAAACTAGCAGCATATTACCCACACTAAGCTTATCACTAGTACCATCATACACATATCCTTTTTTGGGCAGAGGGGAAAAAGAAAATAAAAAGGAAAGAGTTCCCCACTCTGTTCAAGCTCACATTCTCTCACCTTGACTCTTTTCCAGCAGAGACGCAATCACAGCTTCATTTTCGACAGGATTCAAGGAACATGTGGAATACACCATTCTCCCACCTTCTGCCAGCTGTTCAACACCACGGGTTGCAATCCTCAACTGCAAACTTACAGAACACTCTTGGTTTAGCCAGCTATCTTTCAGGAATCCCAAAAAAACCTTTACTGCAGACACACAATGGACTAATGGACTACACATGGACTCTCCATGGACTAATCCAGCACTAGGGAAGTTCTACAGCTGTCAGCAATACACAAATTATAGTCCGTGTGAAGCTAAATCAGCTTAGTGCAATCTATACTGCAGAAACACTCACAATGACACCTATTAAATTAAAGTGGCAATTAGGTCAAGCATTAACACAGCATAACTTTGAACACAATATTATCAATTTTGTTCTTTCTACTGCCTCATCAATTTTATTATGAAGTACTCAACACTAGAAAAATAACATCCAAAAACATGACTCTTCTTAGAAATCCAGTTAAAATTAAGTGTAATCTGACTATTTATTACAAATATTATGGACAACGTAGCTTAACTAGCGGTGGGCCTTCTGAGAATGGTATCACTGAGCTGGTCCATGAGTTTAGACCCTACCTGCATACTTCCAACTAAAATGAAACCCACAATAATGAATGAGTTGCCAAGAAGTCACAGGTCAGCTGAGTCACAGTAATCAATGGCATCCCCAGTTTGTTAAAAATACACAGTAAAATGTTCTGAGTTTTTTCATCTGTTCCAATCACTACATTTTACCATGTTCCTGCACTAGGCTAAGAACTCATTCACCATCAGTTTACATAAACGCATCTCAGGTAACTGAAATCATGTGTGTATGATCTCTAGAATCCTAAAAACTTCAAAATAACACTATTAAATTTTCCAACTTACTGAATTTTCCACCAGTATTTCACCTGCCTAAATGCTAAGAATCTCAACCAAGTGATTTGTTCCATTTTATTAGCTATCCTGTCTAAATCAATTCAATTAATATTTCCATGAGATATTTGTAACAATACAAGCAATTTAGATTTGCATGCTTCTCTCCTCACATCTGAAACCCTACACTTCCTCTGAACAGCACTAAGCTCTTGATTTGAGAGAAAAATGACTCTTCTTAGTCTCCTCTTAGTCATATATTAACATGTGAATGCTCACAGATGTTAAATATATAGAAAAAGGAGAGAAAAATTAAAGAAGTGCAGATGTGCAATAAGCATTTTACCCATGGAGCTGCAAACTGTTTTGTGTTGTCCACTTCTTCCACACATCAATGTTTTTCCTTATGGTTCCATCTCCGCTGCAACAGAGGTTAAAGAGATTTGTATTATTTGTGTGTAAAACTCATTCTGGATCCAAGTCATTTACAGCAGCACAAAAATACCAGTCCCTCTCCCTTATAACTAGTTCTCCTAAGCTGTACTGCTTTATTTCCTCACTGTCTTTGTATTTCATTGGCCTGATCAAAGTTAAGGACCACTTGGAATTACAAAATTCACCTTGATTCTGTATCTCCACACTTAAAAGGCATTCAGAATTTACTATAAATCCTAACTCACTAACCTACTCCAAAGGCACATTTCAGTAACATAAAAAATTTAGCACTACACTTAAAGCAGTAAAATCCACATATCCAAGTTTACACGCAAGGTACCTGCAGGGGACATCACATAAAATCCTGTCATAGAAGAGGATCTCTTTTCTTCCATCAACATCTATTTGTAGGTTAGGAATGCTGGAGGCATCATGATTTACCACCATGATGCATGGACTGTTTAATCTCTTAGCCTGATGAACCAGCAAATAGCAGCGTTTGTTGTCTACATCATTGGCAATTACAAAACCACCTGGGAACATAAAATAGTGAAAAAATACTTTACTATTCATCAGATGAATAATTTTACATAGCTTATTACCTTATCTTGGAAAGTTCTGCTAGAGATTTTTATTTAAAAGACTGCTCATGAATAGAGGAACCCTTACTGAGCATAAAATAACTTAAAGCATGTTGAAGGTTAAATGATGTGTCACAGTCTCAAGGGTTTTAGCTCCCATCCTGTGGCAATAAGACAGTGAAGGGCCCTTCAGCTTTTCAAAGAAAAACCTCTACAACCCAAAAAAACCCCAGTGTCACCAAGGACAATCTCTACATCAGCAGATTTTCAGTAAAATGCAGGAAGAACCCACACTCTCTACAACTTTACAGTGTCAATGGGCAGTATTCTCTGTGAGCATCTAACCAAAAATAAAGATTCTGGAGCTTAAAAAACCAATAAATATCATAATTGCTTCAAGACAAAAGCAGCTTAATCCAGCATATGCAGGATACCAAGACAGCACAGGGGCTCATGAGCTGCCATCTAATAAGTAAACCTGATTTATATACAGAAATTAAGCTCTAATCACATGTACTGTAATCTGAACTATAATGATAATTCATGTCTGATTTTCAAGCAAAGGAAGCCCATGAAGTTTCAAATCAAAGGTGGGTACCTTAAATCTCATAACAACTCTTTGGAGAATTCAATACGAAACTAAATGCAGTTACTCATCTATGATGTTAAAAACAATCTACTACAAGAAAAAGTGGAAATTCCAAGTGACAGTTTTTAGTTTTCCAGACTTACTGGGAAAAGGAACATTCATGTCGGCATGCAACATTTCAATGAGCTGTGCAGTCTTAGATCCAGGAGCAGCACACATATCTAGAATCTACAAACATATGAAAGTTTAAAAAAGTCCTGCCTTGTACTTTTTCAGTACTTGAGAAATTTACTATGTTCTTGTGTAAATTAAGCATTTTTCAATGTGCAGAATTATGATTGTTCCGCAATTTGAAAAAACCAAAATACAATCCTCTTCTTTGTATGTTTTACCTTTAAAGGTTAAAAATACAAAAAGGATTTTAGTTTGTAGTTCAAACACGAGCTGAAATAAAATTTCAAAGAAGAACCTGAATACAGACCCTTTTATCAGGTCACAAACAATTCCAACTGAAGTTATCTGCAACTTTATATATATACACATATATTAAAGACAAAGTTACTTTCAAGAGCAAGTATTACTTTTCTATAAACGATTAGTGAATTAATCAGAGACAGTAGTTTTTAAGGATTTTATAAAAAATTAATTGTTCTCCCTACCCACACATTTACATTTCAATGCACAAAATCAGTGCAGTATATGTCTCCTGCTTCTTTATCTTAGAAGAAGCACTTGGGAAGTGTTTGAATTGCCCTGAGGCAGCTGAACATAACAGCAGAGACACCAACACCTAAATTTTAGTGTATTTTCTCCCTCCTAATTAATCACTAACTTGGCTTGTGATGCAGTCATTGGTAGAGACACTTTCACAGAAAAACAACTGACATCTCACACTGTTCTCTTAAGCAAGGAAGCTTAAGAGTCTTTCCTCTTGCCTAGTTACAAATTTTCAGAAACATATGTCTATGTCCTGGACCTTTGGCTCCAGTAAAAATCAGCTGAGACTGTGCAACAGGATAAAGGATAGGAATGACCTGCTCAAATCATCATGCCAGTCCTTGGCACAAACAAGACTAAATCAGAAGACAGCCCCCAGAAAAATACAAAAGAGAGCTCCAGAGAATGTGTGATAAGTGCTGTCATGCAGCAGTGCTAAGGCCTCATGAAACATACCCTGCAAGACAGTATCAGATCTGCTGTTTAAATTAAAAGATGTGATACTACTGTTTTCTACTTTTGCAGATAATGTAAAAGATAATGAAGACTATATAAGGCTAAACACACTCTAAAACTGTCCAGCAAACTGATGGTGGGGGAAAATGAAATGTGAAAAATAGATTAAAATTGAACACAGCTACGGGGAGGTTTGACAGTCATTAATTTTATCTTTGTTGAAGATGGAGTCAGTTTGTTAGACATGACATAGAGAACATGCTGGTTAAGCAAAAGTAACCTGCAATTCTGGTCCTAACAAGCAGCTCCTAAGCTAAAGCACTAAGAACCATAAAAGGTCCTAAATGACAAGTCAGGGCATCATTACGTCATTAAGCATTTGCTGTTTTGGCACGACAGAAGATAAAGAACCTATTCTTAGTCTGATTTATGAAATCTTACATGCATTTCTGGAAAATGCTGCAATACTCACCCCAGTAAAATATTCAATGTAAAGCCTATAGTAAATACCGCTAGCTTAGCATATACAATGTAAGGTGTGTACAAAAATATCCCCACAATTTGTGTTTTACATTAAGATGAATGTGTTCACCACCTATTCAATTCCAGACAAAAATCAAAATACACCTGTGACACATCAGGACAGAGACTTTCAATTTACTATTCACTTAAAACAGATGAGAAGACCTTGCCCCCCAAAAAAACAGCCATAGGTGTGATATACTGGGTTGGGGTGAAAGTAGGAGAAAAAAAGATGAAAAGTTATGCATTATAAGTAATGTTAATATAAAATATAAAAACAACTGTGTACAAACTAGTCTTCAAAACACGTTTTAAAATACAACATGAAAATTTACGAAAGAAGAACACAACGTGGCTGCTTGAAATAGCAAGGCTCATTAATTTAACAGATTAAGACAGTAAGGCTGCCTGACAGATTTGGCCTGCAAACAAGCACAGAGTATAAAAACACCACAAAGTAAGAACAGAAAGTTTGCTACCAGATATAGTCATTCCTATGGTTTGCCATAAGAAAATACCATGGGCATTCCTTACATACTTCAGTTAAAGTTAGCACCCTATAGTGGTTAGCCACCAACAGCATGTTTCACCTAGCAGATTATTTATAGAGTAGAACTTCTCAGCTTCTTCAAAAAGCATAGAAGAGTGAAATCTATGGGGTATGGAATATTATCACTTGCATCTTGAAAAGTACATCTGTTCACTGTGAGATGGAGAGAGGAAGTTAAAAACAGTCATCTTACTTTAAAAGCAGGTTTTAACACGAACACATCACTCGGATGCAGCTAAACACACTTACACTTTGAAAATAAGACTATGCAACTGCCTAAAATCGAAGTGTTTTTTGCAGGGTATTACACACAGCTGAAAAAGCAGATGTTCCTCTCATAGTGTGTTTGTGATCCGAACATCAGCTGAGTGTTGCTGTTGATGTGCAGAAAGTATAAAATGTACCAACGCAAAACAGAACCGTGTATCAGCCTTGATACTGCTCTTGTGATTTGTAGTCCAATTAAGCCAATTTCAGGGAGCAAACTTTAGTACACATTATATTCTAGAATTACCTTATGATGAGGGCTAACATTAAGCAGCAGAGGTGGGATCATACTGACAGCCTCCTGACGACTGATATTTCCCTAAAAAGGAAAGAAAGAAATCAAATTTGGCTTTATTCCATAAAAGAATGCATTTCTTTTGCAATAAAACTTTTAAATTGCTGTGTAGTAAAGTAAGAAAGCAGTCAGAAACACACTACTAGAAACATAGGATTAAATTCTGTTAGCATTTGCAAAAAAGAAAACCCAAAGTATTTCACCCAATTATAATTTTTAATAATTGCATATTTATTCCAATTGTATCAATTCTGTAGTTTCTGCTCAAAAGAGAGGAGAAACTGGCTCAAATCAAGTGACAAACATCCATCACTTAAGTGTTGTCATGCACATGAATGCACTTTTTACAAGATTTAAACATTTGGTTTCTAACAGCAACTGATTATTTTACAGGAACTCATTTTAACATCCTCAAACAACAACAAAAAATGCAATTAATTTAGGGAAATATTTGGAGCTGCAGTTATACACCAGAACCATTGGATGCATCACTGTCAACTGCAACACAAAATCCAAATTCTTCTGAGCTACTCAACTTCTGAGAGAAAAGGTAGCCTCCATCTTTCACAATGTATTTCAATAAAGCGTTGCTCAGGATATGCCAGAAAAAAATCAAGATCCATCCAAAACTTACACATTCTGTCTCGCTAACCAGAAACTGATGAAACTTTTCCAGTTGTGGGGACTTGCGTAAGATTTTTCTACTCAAGTTAGTGTGCCAGGCTAACTCTTCAGGATACCTGGTGGAAAAGAGACGGGAAAAAGAACAGAGGCAGAAGAAAAAGACCAATGAGGCGGCGTGGTTGCCGGAACATGCAGAATGCCTTATGTCGCCGCCAGACCACTCACCAACTCAGCGACTGAGGCATCTCGACTTTTTGGCCATCCACCTCCAGGTCCTGCAGCTCTCGGAAGTACTTTTCCTTCAAGCAGTGGAGAATCTCTTTGGCGTGGCTGCAGGCACACCGGATGGAGAATCACAGGATGGTTTGGGCTGGAAGGAGCCTTAAACATCGCGCAGTTCCACGCCCCGGCCGGGAGCGGGACCCCTCCCCCTGGTCCGGGCGGCTCTGGCAGCCGCCGTGCGGGCGCGGCCCCGCGGGA
>VXBS01006421.1:841981-872170 GCA_013400255.1 Sitta europaea | reverse complement strand
TGCCCGCGGGCACGGCGCGGCTGGGGCGGATGGAGGGGGCTCCCCGCCGTGCTGGCGGCAGGAGAAGGGACCGGTCTTCTGGTTGCTGCTTCCCGACCGAAGGGGTTGAGGTTCTGTTAATTTTGCCGTTTGTTACTTAATGTAATAGTCACTGCCGTCTCTTCTGCTTCGCTGCATTAGGGTCTGTTCTGTGTTGTTTCGGTAGCTGGGTGAATAGCCGTGGTGATGCGGTGCTGGCTGCCTTGCGCGCTGCGATGCTCCGGCGTGCAAACGGAGCGCTTGGCGCTCCCTCGTCGCGCCGCTCCATCCCTGCGCTGCTGCTGCTGCGCCTCTTGGCGACTCCCGCTTCAGCGAGGCATTGTGACTTAGGACCAGGCTGTCCTAAGTCACGGTGTCAAAACAAGGGAAGTTCAGCACCGTGTAGTGATATAATCTTGAAGTTGCAAAAAATAGCTGTTTTCCAATTATATTGTTCAACATTGTCTTTCAACATAGCGTTCGTTGCAGGAGTCGGATTGGATGAGCCTTGTATGTTTCCTCTAGTTTGGCATATTCAATGATTCATTAAAATACTGGCAGGGCTGAGACTGTGTGCCCTATGTTGCCACGTAGTCAGCAGTATTCAGGCATTTTGTAAAAGTACTTGGAGAAGGCAGCTCAGTTGGAGTCCAGGTGTGAGCTTGCTGTTCCCTACAAGTTATGGACAGTAGCTACTTGTCATACTCCACAAGTAAATTTACCACCAAGACAGGAGGGATAGCCACTTGGCTGATACGTTATTTTCTGATTCTTATGGAGGAAAGCTCTTGCTTTTGACCAAGTGTATTCGACAACCTTGTTGTGGGGAGGTGTATGACATGTGGCTGTCCTGGGAGCTGCCTTTGAAAATCTGGAATTGTGTCTTTGCTCCCTCTTTTTCTATTCTTAAGCATAAAGATATTAGCTTTTACATGGGATCTTAACTCATCCTTGATGTCTGGGAATAGCTAGGAATGTGAGGCAATGGTTTATACCAAAAGTCGAGCAGTGCTGAAGTTTTTTTCCAGTTGCTTGTTGCTATTGACAGACCTGAGGGACTCTTCTGTAGATGAATGTAGACTGAAAAAGACCTCTGTTATCTAATTCTGTTTGTTGTAGCATGGCGTGCTTTAAATAATCCTGTAATGAAATTATTACGCTTTCTTGAAAGCTGCTAGGCTTGGACTTCCTTTGGAAAGATTATTTGGAAGCAGACCTCCTTGGGCCAATGGAAAACACATGAAGAATGCTCAGGCTTCAGTGATCCTACTTCTCTATCATTATAGATCATAATTAAATCAATAGACAATTGGGAGTTGGCTAGTTCCACAAGAAAGAGCACAAGAATATTCACCTGCTCTTCTTGTTTGGAGCTAGTTCGTTTACTTGCATAATCCCCCAGGAAAAGCAATCAAGATTCCTTTCCCGAATGAGATGGCAATTGTGGGTTTGTCACGTCTTTAGAGGTGTCATAGAGTAGACCGAAATTGTCGAGGTGAAGCAATTAATGCTTTGGCTTTTAGGGTAGGGAGGAAACTGAGGTCAATTAAGTTAATTTTGAGGGGATCGACTTTCCCCCTGGAAGTGCTGGGCGAATTTGGTGGAGGAATTTTGAGTCCTAGCTCATCTCAGAAAGCTTGATGATACAACTGAGGATTTAGTAACAAAAATGGATTGTGCTTAATATCAGTTTTCTTTATTCCTCTCACCAAAGTAATTGCTCTAGATACAAGGTTCAAAATTTCTTAAAAATACGGGAGAGAGGACTGATATTGCAATTCCAATTAGACAAAAAAAAAAAAAAAAAAAGGAATGTTTTAGATGCTAAAGCAAGTGCAGCTATCCTTTCTAACAGGCACCAAACGCTGGTGCTGAGAATTTGAAAAGCGGGATAGTGTGGAGTGTTTGGACATCAAAACTATTTTTTTTTTGTGGTTAATACAATAAATTTTCTTTTATTTGTTTGCTATAGGGCGCTCATCTTTCCCCTTCTGATCCGTGAAGGAAAACCAACACCATTTTTCACTTTTGTGTTAGCACTTCTGTTCTGTGTTTTCAATGGATACTTGCAGGGCCGGAGCTTAACCACCTATGCAACTTACCCTCCAGGCTGGCTGGGCAGTTTATGCTTCATTACAGGTGAGTTAAATCATGCTATGAGAACATCAGGTGTAATTTACCTCTGTCTTCATAGCTCTTAATTTTTTATTGTGATTTTATAGTATCTTCAATGCCATTTTATAGGTCTTCTCATAGTTTTCTCATTGGTGTAGCTGGAGGCCTTTTGACCTTTTTTACTTTAGAGCTGTGAACTGACACTTCTTTCTGCAGTGCTAGATGATCTGATTGTCATCTTTACTTTTTAACAGTCAAGTCATATCCAGGTCATGTATTTTTTTTCACGTAGAAACTTAAAGCCCTACATGGAACCAGCAGCATGCAGATTTAGAAGAAGCAAAGATTTTCTGTGTAACGATTAAACTAAAGTAAACAAATTCATGGAGTAAAAAATCTAGCAAGGATAGCTGCTAACTTGTACCATGGCAAATGCTAGAAGTCCTCAGTGTCAGGATGTCTACACTGGATAGGCACAGAGGCACCAATCCAGCTGCCCTTGTAATTGGGGGGTGGCTTTGTCAAATGACAAAACTGGCCCCACAAGGAAGGGGTGGAGGGGTTGATCATTCACTCCCAATTGGGAAGTGTGGTTATATTTATACTTGAAGCCATGGATATGATTAAAAGACTAAGATATGTAGTGACAAAGTATTTTATTTACTCTATTTTTTTGTTTCCTAGGCATCTACTTTGCCTACTGTCAAAATGATAGTATAATTTCCTAGTGATATTTTTACAGAAAGATCATTTTCATCTGAAGATAAACCAGAATATTTTGCCTCATCAGTTGAAGGCAGAGTACTGGACTGTATAGATCCTTCATCTGAGTCAGTACCCTTCTTTTTATTCTGTAGCCAGAGCAAGTTAGTGTTTCTCCTATATTTCTCAATGCATTTACAACAACAACAAAAAAATTTTAAAAATTGTCTTTATTCCTGTGTTACTGTGGATAACAATAGAGGACAACTGTGCTAAATGCTGTCATGAATATAAGGTTGGAGAAATTTCAGTCTAAGTAGATCCTCTTGCCAAGATTCAGAGGCAGTTCTATTTGTGCACTAAAAATAGAGAAATTGAAGTACAAAGGAATGATTTCAGAGGGCACTAGAATATATTTGAAATTTTTGTGGTCTTTTCAAATTTCCACTCTCTTGAAGTCACAATCCAGGAAAAAAAGAGATTAAAAGATTTGTTGATCAAAGTTGTTGACAACTGAAGGCAGGCAGGCTTTGTTTTCAGTACCTTAGTCGAAAGATATCTCAATACAGTGCTGTGACTGAATCATGATTAAGGAGCCATGAATCATTTCCTCCCTACACAAATATCTTAAAAAAAGCCCAAGTTAATAAGACTTGTTGCTCAAGTTTCCTTGGGTTCTTTTGGGTGTGGTTTTTGGTTTTTTTAAGTTTCAAGGATTTCTGAAAGATGTAAATATATAAATTACAGCAGTTAGGTTCATCTGTCTTCAGTTATGAACACTTCTGTGTATGAGTTTGGTTTATATTTGTGGGTTTTTTTGTTTGCTTTTTTTCCAAATAATACCAGTTTGAAATATATGCTTACATATATATTTCTAGTACTGCTAAACATAAGTGAGGTGTTGATCTGGTGACTATTATTAGTCAATATAGTGCTTTAAAAAGTTATCCTGAAAACTTTTGTGGTGAAGATTCCTGGTATCCTGGTATATGTATCAACCACTGTAATAGTGTGATCCTTGCTGATTTTTTGAGACTGTAATTCCAACAAAGCTTGAGATAAAATTTCGCATGCCCATTAAACAGCTAAACTGAAGACTTTATTTTTAATTCCTGCAATTACAATATATTTTGGATTTTTTTGTTGTTTTGTAGTGCATATCAACATAATTGGATCTTAGCAATTTATAAATCCTAACTGGTATTCAGTGTTGTATACTGGGTCCTCCCTGAACAACTGGACTGTTATGTTCGAGTACTTCAAAAATGTTTGACAGTGTCTTTAAAATTACTAAAAAAAATTACTAGAATATTAGAAAATAACAATAGCAAGAAAGCATATTTCCTGGTAATTAATATGGTATTATTTAAGCTGTATGAAGTTACCTGTGGAAGATAAATGAGAGTGTCTACAAGTAGCAGACAACCAAGGTTCAATATCTGGAAGTTGAAACGAGATAAATTTCCAGTTTAAGACAGAAATTTGGAGAAGTCAGGCTGATTAACTATCGTGGTGAGAAGTTTCAAACAACTGATGTGTTCTCTGACTGTGGAACCCCATTATATAGTTTGTCTGTTTTGGGGAACACAATAACTTATATCTACACCAGCAATTGATTTGGAGCAGGAATATTGTTTTGGTGTGAATTCCTCATGGTTTCTCTGGACTGTGTGTTGCTTTACTTCAGAGCAGTGAACCTGTCTGTTTTCAGAGGAAACGGGTATGTTCTGCTTCTAGTGCAGAACCACGAGCTTGCAAACAAAGAGCAACATCGTCATCTTTCAGCATGAACCTTACACCTGTATGCCAATAAAGAGCTTGGGAATTTACCAGGAGAGCTGGTGATATGCTGAAGTGGTGACTGCTACAAACAGGACACCAACACCTCTGTACCTCATCCTTGTGTCCTTTCCTAATCTATCTGCACTTTTAGTTGGAAACTCTTTTCTTCCTTTGCTTGCTTTAGCTTCTTCAAACCCTTTGCAGTATGCCTTGTCTTTTCTTACTCCTTTAAGTCCCTATTCAACTACTTCCTTCGAATGTTGATGACTAACTCTTTTGTGATTCAAGATACTTTTTTAGTAGCAGCTCTGCAAAGCAGAACAGCACCTGTAACTCACAAGGTTCTGGTTACAGAACATCAGCACCTCAACTGTTGCATTAAGCTTTTTATCTGGCAACCAGGCAATTAAACACACGTGTCACCTCTGCTCTCTTCATATATCAGACCTCAAGAGCATTGTACATATCGGGATATAATCTTGTAGGCAAGGGATGTGGGTTACCAGTATCTCTCCTAATATCAATAGCCAGAGGATTGTGTCTTGTTGGAAAAACTAATCACAGAATCTGAGATGAGGCCCTGATTAACCTCAAAACACAGACCTTACCTGTTCCTTATCAGCAGGGACTGCTGCCTTCAAGGGAAGATAACATAGGTAACATGTTGTCAAGGGATAAAAATAATGAATTTCAGCCTTAAATTCCTTTTGATTTATCCCATCCTCATGGCAAAATAAGGATACAGAATGTGACAACAGTCTCAATTTCTGTGAAAGGCTGTAATAAATGGCTAAACCACTTTGCTGAATGGCATGAGTAAATGGTACGTTAATTCCTTCACAGTTGTATTCCTTTTATTGCACAGAAATATGTTGGGGGAATTCTGATATGCTATCAATAAAATAGTAAAAGGAGAGTGGAGCTAAGATGTATCTCTCTGGGAAGATTAAAAATGGCTGTTTCTTTCAGTGTGTAAAATTTTAGTGTATTTGTTTTTCTGTTTGGAAGTTAGGGAAACATATACATTGCATCTGCATATGTGCACATACATACATTTATACAAGTCTAGCAACATAAGAATAAACTTCATTTTACAGTGTTGTTTCCCACCTGGGGAGCTGTTGATACTGTGAGTTCGGCTGACTGGAAAGCACAGTGGGACTGGGACTGCATTTGGTGCAGGATGTCATCAGAAATGTTTATGCTGCTTACATTACTACTGCTTAGAGACAATATGCCTAATGTGATCATTGACTGTAGTTTGTTTTCTGTACAAATACAGTGCACTAAATATAGTATTTTCAATATTTGTCTTCAGGTTTTTTAGGGTGGTTGATTGGCATGGCCATCAATATTCATTCTGATCATATTCTCAGAAATCTGAGAAAACCAGGGGAAACTGGTTACAAGATACCAACAGGTAAGTAAAATAGTACTGAAATTATTACAACAAAATGAAATATCTCTCATGTAAAAAGAGGTGAAGAGAACTTGGACTGTTCAGACTGGAGAAGACTCAGGGAGATTGTACTGAAGTTTATATATACCTGATGGAAGAGAACAAAGAAGAGAGAACCAGGCTTTCCTTGGTGGTGCCTAGTGACAGGACCAGAGTCAGTGGACACAAAATTCAAGCATGTAAAATCTTATCTTTTTTTTTCTTTTTTCTTTTTTCTTTTTTTTTTTAATTGCAGTGAGGGTGGTCAAACACACAGGTGTGGAACAGGTTACTCAGAGATTGTAGGGAGACTCAAAACCAGACTGGGCATAGTCCTGGACAGCCTGTTCTGGCTGATCCTGCTTTGACAGTGGTGGTTGGACAAGATTATCTCAAGAGAACCCTTCCAACATAAAATGATTCTGTGTGAAAATGACCTAAAGCTTCTAAAGTTGTATTTTAGAGGAGATAGTAATTTATGATATTAGAGGCAACTGGAAATAGCATTTTATTTTCTACCACAGGAAGGGATTTCATTGTTTGGGAAACATCTTATTTTTTTCCTCTTAAGCCAAGTATTGTAAGGAATCCGTTTCATGATATTTCTTGGCTTGTGCAAATCTTTGGGTTTCTTGACCAACTTCGGCTATTTTTTTGAAAAGGGGTAAAAATGTAACAGCGTTGCCCAGCCTTCATAGCATCAGCAGGTGGGTGGAGAAGAAAGACCTAAATTATCCACTGAGTGTGGAGGCAGGAGGGGAATGAAGAAAGTACTGAGCATGTGACCCATCTCATGTCCCATATATGAAGAGGGAGTTACTTAAAGTAATCGGAGAGTAGCAACAATTTTGGAAGGGGGGAGACACAGGGAAAAGAGGACAGAAATCCAAATGGATTTGGCATTATAACTTCTGGCCTTCATGGGAAAATGGAGAATATTTCTTTCTTACAGAGCCTTTACCGAAGTGTTATGGTTTAGTGACACTTTTGGAAACAGACAGTCTTCTGGGTACATTGAGAACAGAAAGATAATATTACTTCTGAATTCTGTTGTCTCACTACAGTTTTTCTCTTAGTTGCTTTTTCTTGGTTGCTAATTTTTTGTAATAAAACTGTAAGAAATAAGATATATAAGGTAGACTGTTATTTTTCACCAAGAAGGTGAAAATAATTATAATTTTAATAAATGTAATTTGAAGTGTTCATGTGAAAAATTAATATGAAAATACTGTACTGTGTTCAGTGTACAAAAAGGTTCTGAAGGAAATATGTAATTTGCTGTAAGATAAGGAGGAGCTGGTCTTTTTGATGTTGCTTATCCAGTTTAAGTGCTAGAATTTCACTTTTCTTTTGTCACAAAAGTAGTGTAATTAGAGCAAGGTCAAAAGATGTCCTTGATTACATATGCCAAATACTTGTTTGTTTAGTCCCACTGGTAAAGCATATACTGAGATGTTATCAGTTTGTACACCGACTTTGGAATTAGGGTGACATTATTAGTTTATAAAATTCCCAGCAGCTAAGTACTAATTGTTTATGTACAATTATCTATACAATAGTTTTAACACAGACTGTCAAATGTTCACTGAGTGTAAGGCTTTAAACAGCAGATCTGATGAGGAATATGAACAGAAGCATAATTTTGTAAGCTAGAGAATAAATTTGGAACTTTACTTCATAATAATAGTATTATTCATAATTAACTTAATTTCTAAAGTACTTGAAGAAAGGAAAAATTGTAGGCTAACTAACCCTAAGAGTATTTACTGGGACTCAAGGGGCATACATCTTCTATTTCTGCATATTTTAAAAAAGGTTTAGTGTATGATAAAGAACATATCATTAAGTAATTATTTGCAAAGGCATGTACTTGGTGCTAATGCTAGTAAATCTGCTTTTCTTTCTTTATTTAAAGAGGAAAACTGGAGCTACAAAAGGTCTGTCTTAGAATGAGGTCTGACACGATCCTTCATAGTACAACTTGAACTGAAAAACGCTGCCTCCACTGCCTTTAAAGATTAAATAGTGACATTGGAGATACAGCTTCTATTTGATGTACAGAAAAGATAACATTTGACATCTTGATTAAGGTATTTTGAAGTAACTCTGTCCTGCTTTCAGGAGGAATGTTTGAGTACGTCAGTGGAGCCAACTTTTTTGGAGAGATCCTGGAATGGTTTGGGTTTGCCCTTGCCTGCTGCACCATTGAAAGCCTTGCATTTGCTTTGTGTACTCTCTTCGTCCTGGGTTCAAGGGCAAGACAACACCACAAGTAAGTGTTCCTGCCTTGTCATTTCTATTGTCCCTATGCCACATTGCTTTTCCATTTCACAAATTATGCCTCATCCTATAGGGATGTTGCAGAGCAAGTCTTGTGAAAGAGACTGCTGCTGTAGGGCAGAATACAATAGAGAGTACTCTGAGAAGATTAAGTACTGCAAAATTTCAGCAGAATAGTACAGAGCATAAAGACAATTCAACAAGTTGGTCAAAATAATATTTAAATGAAGATAGTTCATCCCGGATCTGTAAAGATTACAGACAAGTTTAGCAATATTGTCTTAATCAAATGCTGTATTTTCCCTTCTCAAACTTGTTTCTGTAATATTAAAATTTTGAAAATCACCCAAGCTGTCTTTAACAGGCACACTTTATAGCCATATCTGTATCTTATTGTCTGTAATCAGTTGTATAGACATTATGAAACAGTTCTGGTAGATGATATTTAATGAAGTCTCTGCTCTAAACATTCTGACTGCTCATGTACTGTATTTATAATGTGGCTTTCCTGCTAATAAGAAGGACCATAGTTTGGGGAGACTTGTTTCCTGAAAGAACACTCATTAAGGAATAGCATATTTAAAAGAATTTGAACATGTTCATTTTATTTTGGTTATTTTCAGCTTCCTGCTTTACTTCTCATGTTGAAACTTAGTGGCATAAGAGGAAATGAACATGAATTTGAGGGAAAAAAATTATTTTGAAAAAAATACTGACCATCTGTGAGGGCAGCCATGTCTATGTCTAGTGGAGTCCTGAAAACCTCCAGAAACAGAGGTTTTCCTCTGTTTTCCTGCCCCTTGTTTTTAGGATGTTCCAGGTCTGTATAACCCTCCCAGTGAAAAAGTTTCTTCCACTCTCCAACCTGAGCCTTCCAAACCTGTTGCCTATGACCATCTCTTCCTATTTTATCACCTGCTATTAGTGAGCAGAGTTGCAGAGTATCTTGAGTTGGGAGGAGTGTTTGAAGGTTGTCCAGTCAACTGGTGTGGCTGCACCAGCCAGGGCAAACCACAAGGCCTTGCCCAGTTGCCCAGGGCTCATCCATTTGAGTTCTGAGTGTCTCCAGAAGAAGCAAGGACAGGTTCTCCTGCCTCTCCTTGTACATTACATTCTTCAGGCTCAAATTCTGTGGCTGGTTTCCATGAATCTTAAGCCTTGATGGCACCCTTTCAGAATGTCAAGAAAAGCTGAATGTTGTTAAAGGAATTTCTTTTCACTAAAGGAAAAATGCATGAAAATGGAAGAGGGATACAGGAAAAAAAACCAAAACCCAAGCAACTAAAAATAGCAAATCCATGTAAGTGAAGAAACATGTTAGTGTAGTTTGTTTATTTAAAAAACCTTAGAATTAATGACTGAAATGGGTAAATAGGGTAATAATTGTATGCCCTAGCTGCAGGTTTTCATGCATTGCATGTTTTGTTCTGTTTATTCCAGCTTTAATCTTGCAGTTAGCTATGATATTATGAATATCTGCACCTTCAAAGAGCCCAGGTGAACTTAGTTCTTTTATTTCAGAGAAGCAGAAGAATAAATATTCAAAAATGGGAATAAATGTGCTTGTTATGGAAGGTGAAAACACAAATAATATCTGATAGTAGTCTCTTTTTTTTTTTATATTGTCTGAATTTGAAATTAGTGATGGTCTTTGAGGCGTGTTAGCAATAAGGGAAGTGCAATGTTTGTCATGTTCAGTTTGATTACCCAAATTCTTACTGCTGCCAAAGATGTTTCTGTGCAGAATGGGACTCTCTTTCCACTGTGTGAAGTATCCCTTGCTTCCGTGTGAAGTCATTATGCAATGGCATGTTTTTGATTTAATTTTTTTCTCCCTCTAATTCTAAAATGTGTAAATACTCAGGAAGTGTAACAACATACATTTTGAAAGGATGGATTATTCCTTCCCTGACATATCTCACCACATCTGTAACCTGCAGTTGTAACTTAGTTTTGTTACATTTGGTGATTAGATGTCATTAGGGTGAGTTCAGTAAATGCCATTTTTCTATCCAGAGGAGTTTCTAAAGTAGTTTCTTTTTTTTGTTGTTGTTTGTAGACAGAAACGTGTATGGATTAAATTAAATACATTGTACAGTTATTTCATTTCCTCAACAGTGTTTCAAAGACTCAATACTCATCAGATGTTTCTTTGTTTTTCAGATGGTACCTTGAGAAATTTGAAGACTATCCAAAGGACAGAAAAATTGTCATCCCATTTTTGTACTGAGCTGTGCTTTTAACACTTGGAGATGGATGCTTTCGGTAGCAGCCAACATTTTACAGATGGTGGCAGGTTAGCAACACACTGCGATCATCACTGTGACAAAGCCTTTCCATCAGTGCTGCTATTACTTACTGCTTTTTCCTCTTAATGGTAACCCAGAAATCTGATGGACAGGGTGAATAGGAACAGAAATGCTTTTCCAGCAGTGAAGTGACCTTCATAAATACGTTAGGCAATGAGTCTGAATTGGCATTGTGGGAAGTACTGATGCTTCTTTTTCTGCCTATGAGGGCTTCTGCTCACTCAAAGTAGCCAAGCTGTCCTAAGGATTGTGCTGTGATCTCAGCCACCCTCACTGCAGTCTGGATGGTGTGATCTGCCTACATACACAAATAGGGTTGATTATACATTTTTTTCCTTGCCTTACTAATTCTTTCAATTCCCCCGACCTGCATCTCCAGAAGAGATGGTGATGTAGACCAAGGAATTAGATGAATATTAGTTGGTTTGAGTTGAGAGACAGTGTTTTTCCTTCTCTTTGTACCCTTACAAATATAGGGACACTGTATAGAAAATATTTAATGATATTTATGTAAGAGTTATACTGCTAATAGATGGATATTGTCATCTACCTCTTGAAACTGATAGCTATCTCAATATGCAATATGTGTCTTCTCAATCTAAACTGGTTTTGGAAGTCTACTTAGGATACTTAGGCCAATCTAGCATTGTTAACAATTGTGTAATGTTTTATAAACTAATTTATAAAAAATCCTTGAGATTTAAAATTTTTTTTCTTACTGTACTGTTTTTAAAAAATCAAGTATCTTCCTTCTTCTGTTGCTAACATTCTGGATGAGTTTATATTCTAAATTTCTGGAGCCTTGGGTCAGTTCTCATACCCCAACCTTTTGCTCATGAAGAACTCCAGAATGGTTTCAAGAACATGATGGGATCTGTGTCTTTTGCATGATTGTAATGATAAAGAATCTTTTAAAATTGCTGACATCAAAAAAACCCCAAAATAAATCAAGTGAGAACCAAAAAAAAAAAAAAAAGCAAGCCAACAAAGCCCCCAAGTGAACAACCAAATTCTAATTAAAAAAATTTTAAAAATTAAAAACAACAAACAAATGAACACTAACTAAAAGATCTTTCCACAAAACCCCAAAACTCTGCTGCTAATATAATTTGAAAATAAATGGAATTCAAATTTTTTTCCGGGTGTCAACTGCTCTGTTTGTATTTTATGTTGGGTTATGTTCTTAAAAACAAATTAGTAACATAATTTTGCCAGATGCTAAGTCTTCCAGTAGGGTATTGCAGTAAGATTTGTTTTGATGAACAGTCATGATGCTTGCAGGAGTGAGAGGATGGTGAAGAGTTTGATTTACTCCTCGATGCTAAAATGGAGTTATTAGACAATAAAAGTTCAATAGGATCACTTAAAGCGTATTCTGAAGATAACTTTAGAATCTCAGTCTTAAATATCAGGATATTTCTAAATCCTGTCATCTCTGCAGCATTTTTTAAAATCTTCTTGTCTAAATCATCCACCTATCAAAATTGCTTTTGGTGGGAAAAATTGTAGGATTAAAAAAACCCTATCTACCCAAGGAGTTTGAGCACTTGCTTAGTTTATAGTGAATTAATATCTTTATTGGGTTTGTGTGGCCAGATTTTGGTGGTGGGGACTACAGGGATGGCTTCTGTAAGAAGCTGCTAGAAGCTTCCCCATGTCTGGCAGAGCCAGTGCCAGCTTGTCCCAGGTCCAACCTGCTGAGGCTGAGCCCATCACAAAGGAGAGTAATGTCTTTGTAATAACATATATAAGAAAGAAAAAAAAATATATTCTTGGGCAGAGCAGCATCTATTCAGACACCAAGTGGGAGGACACGCTTCAGATGCTGGAGCTGGGATTCCTCTGCTGGAGCTGTGCCCCTGCAGCCATAGAGGACCATAGGGGGCTGCAGGGATCCACCTGCAGCCTCTGGAGGATCCTCATGCTGGAGGAGATGGCTGCCTGAGACAAGGCTGTGAACCCATGGGAAGCCAGTGCTGAAGCAGGGATGTTTGGAGAGAGGAGCCCATGCTAGGGCAGGTTTCATGGTGGGACTTGTGACCCTGTGGGGGGACCCATACTGGAGCAGGCTGTGCCTGAACAGCTGCACCCTGTGGAAGAGCAATCCACGTTGGAGCAGTTCATGGAGAACTGTTGCCCACGGGATGGACTCAGATTGGAGAGGTTAATGGAGAACTGTCTCCCATGGGAGGGCCCGCATGTTGGAGCAGGGGAAGGACTCATCTCCTTCTACAGCAGGAGAAACCACAGGTCATCAACTGACCATAGCCCCCATTCCCTGTCTCTCTGTACCTCCCTGGGTGAGGAGGTAGAGCTTAGGAAGAAGAGAAAGGTGGAGGGAAGGTGTTTTTAAGATGTATTTTACTTTTCATTATCCTGCTCTGATTTTGTTAGTAATAAATTCAGTTAATATCCCCAATTTGAATCTGTTTTGTCTGTGGTTATATTTGATGAGTGATCTCTCCTGGTCCTTATCTCAACCCATGAAGCTTTGGCTTTATTTTCTTCCCCCTGTCCAGTTGTGGAAGGAGTGACATAGTGGCTTTGGTGGACACTTGGCATTTGGCCAGGGTGAACCCACCAAAATATATCTTCAGGAATTTTTGTTTAAAAATCACTAATGGGACAACCTACCAGTAAAAAAAAATCTTTCTGCAGCACTTTAGGCTCTAATCTAATACTTCTTCTTTTTTACTTTTTTTTTCCTTTGCCTTTTTTGAAAAGGTAAATGTTCTTTTAGTACTAAAAAGTGAAAGAAAGGTCACTATTTATTACAACTCTATATTCAAGAGCTGTAGCTCTCTAGTAGTAATCTTTTATAGTTTTCAGAAAATTTGAACAGATGCTTTGATTTTGCTCTGCTACTATGCTAATAAATATTTATCTTGCCTGAAAGTTCAGTTGGTTTGCCCACATGATTTATGGTTTGACTACAGTGGGATGGGATCTGAAGTGTGATGGTCTGACAGCTTATCCCTGTTCTCTCTCCTTATACAGAAAAGGAAAAGCTATGGTCTGTGGGCTGTGAATGTCAGCATGTTTAGAAATTTTAGTTAATTGGATTAATTTAAAAAAACCCAAATCAAAGCCAGAAGGTTTTGGGTTTTGTGTGATTATATTTTATATTCACATTATACATCTAGAGCCTTCCCTAAGTGAAGTACAGATTTTATTTGAGGCAGTTCTTAGATCACAGGTCTTATGAGGAGCAGCTGAAAGAGCTGTGACTGTTTAGCCTGGAGAAAAGGAGGCCAAAGGGGAATCTTACTTCTCTCTACAACTGCCTGAAAGGAGGTTGTAGCTAGGTGGGAGTTCATCTCTTCTCCCAGGCAACAAGTGACAGAATGAGAGGAAATGGCCTTATGTTGTGCCAGGGGAGGTTCAGATTGGCTATTATGAAAATTTTCTTCACTGAAAGGGTTGTCAAGCCCTGGAACAGGCTGCCTGGAGAAGTGGTGGAGTCACCATCCTTGGAGGTATTTAAAAGACATGTAGTTGTGGCACAGAGGAAGATGGTTTAGTGGCAGACTTGTTAAAGGTTGGACTCAATGAACTTTGAGGTCATTTCCAACCTAAACGACTCTATGATTCCTACATTTCAAGACCCAGCCAGGTACATTGCTGAAAGCATATGATCAATTTGGTCAAATGCTAGAATTGCCTTTTGTATAAACAATATTCCACTTATTTGTCATATTTCACCTGTGATCCTTTCCCCTTTCGGCAGCTCTGACAGATTTTTCTGTTGGAAAATGTCTAATACTGAAACATTTTTCTTGAGAATATGAAATGTGAAAATGAACTCCATTCTGCCCATTCTAGAGGGAGAAAACATACCTACTTGCTGTTTAGTATCTATAACTATTTTTAATAGAGATACTTCTAGTCAGATTGATACATCTTTCCCCCAAATCCCTTACTAATAAAACATGATTTGCGGTGTCTTGCTTGAATACGTTTTTCTTCTGTCAGTAATCCCCACTCTAACTTGTGGAGATTGACCAAGGCTTTTGTACCAGCTATTTCATTATCTCAGCTGAGATCTTGGGGAGTGTAAAAACAAGATTGGATTAGAATGACCTAGATGCATGTGTGAACTTGATGAGATGCACTCAAAGCAGTTATTAAAAGTCATAAGGTAAATTTGTCTAGCAATACGTTCTTAGTTACGTAAAACAAAGTACGTAGCTGAGATGTTCTACACTTGCAGTTAGGGCAAAGATTAACAGAAGAAGAGGCTGCTCGTTTGGGTTCCTCTCGTGCTGCTAGGTCACTTTTCTCTTGAAAAAAACTAACATCTGCTGTTTCAACTATTTTAATTGAGCTTCAACACGATACTATCTTTTGGGGGAGTGAAGATAGTGTACAAATGACTTGTATAAACTTGAATTCTTCCAGCAGGCAGGAAATCCTAACTACCTACCAAAGTTTTTATATCCTGTTTGTGATTGGAATATATTAATAACTTTTAGTATGGGACTGTCCCAGTCTGTTATACGCTCCTCAGTTTTACCAACAACAGTTGCAGTTGTCAGGGCAGACTTTCACACACATTTCCATTTCATGAGGAAAGCAGACCTCAGGGTAAAATTGCACCACTTTTTGCAGTGATGCAACATATCTATCACCATCTGTGTGCTCATGCGCCCACACAAAAACATTTGTAAGCAAGCAATTAAATTTCTGTTGCAGGACAACTGAAGGGCAAAGCCTTAACCAAGGTTTGCACCTGAAAGAATCACACATCTGAAGCTTCCTCTTGAACTTCTTAAAGCAACATGATTTTTACATCCCTTGCGTGATTTACCGTGTCTGTTTAAAAATTGAAGCCAATACATGATGCATTGTTGTGTACAAGTGGATAGTGGAAGCAATAGGTTATTTGCTCGCAGAGATGAAAGAAAACCTAACACTTGGTACAACCTTTGGTATGGGGAGAGGAGGGGCAGTGGGGAGAGGAGTCCGGGGTCTTGGGTGCACGTGGCCAGCACCATCTTGGAAGCCCGGTTGGACCAGCGGAGCGGAGCATAAAACAGCAGGATAACCAGTGGAGCCTCCCCCTCGCACGGCAGCAATTCTGTTTTGTGTTCCATTCCAGGAAAATCTGAAGGGCCAGAGGGAGAGGAGAGTGAAAAGGCAGAAGTAGTGGAATGCTGAGGCTTCTGTGTCAGGGATGGTTCCTGCTCTCGTGTTCCTTTCCTACATTTAGAAGGCTTAGAAGCAGTCCCAGGTGATGGAGAGCTCATGCTCAGCAAGTTGAAAACAGCCCTGGTTCCCTCGGGAGGGGTGGTGTGGGGCTTTCTCTGCTTTCCTTGCTTTTCACAGATTCTAGAACCACTTGAAAGGTGGGTAGGAGGCATGGAGCCATCGAGTGTCTCATAGAGTTTAACACCCACAGAATCCCAAAATGCCAACGAAAAGATTTAATTGTCTGAGCTGGGTCTTGCAGTAGCTGGGAAATTTTGCAAGACCCATTTCAGTAGGGTTTTTAGCTCCCAATCCTTGATTTGCTTCCCATGTTGTGCTAAAAGTTCCTTAAAGCGCTCATATATGTCCCGTTCTAAAGTGGAAAGTTTCCCTGCCTGTCTCTTTGAAAAATGGTGATGGTATCGGAACAGAACTGACTCAAAAATCCCAAATAGTACTGAAAAAGTGTTCAAGTGTTAAAGGAGAGTCATCAGGATATACTAAAATCAGTAACCAAGGATGAAAATAGTCCTTTTTACACTTCAAATAATCCTTGCAGATCTTAGTAGGCCTCAGAAATAAAGAGTATTAGATTAGGCATAATATTTAGTCTGAAACAGTGCAGTATATGATAATTACTGATAGAATAAAGTAATACTAGGAAGAGTAGTTTAGAAAATATGAGTAGCTATGCAGACAGCATACAGCAGTACAGTCGTATGTATAGAAAGCTAAATGACCAAGATAAAATGAGCTATTTTCACAAGCAAAAAGAGAACACTAGTGTTGAGTCCTCCTTAGGCTGCAGGTGGATCTCTGCTCCATTATGGACTTCTGTAGGCTGCAGGGGCACAGCTGTCTCACCATGGTCTTCATCACAGACTGCAAGGGAATCTCAGCTCTGGCACCTGGAGCATCTCCTCACTCTCCTTCCTCGTGTACCTTGGTGTCTGCATAGCTGCTCTTCTCACATATTCTCACTCCTCTCTCCTCTTGCAGTTGCAGGGGGTTTTGCCCTTTTTTAACTGCTATCCCAGCAATGCCACCACCATCACTGCTGGGTTCAGCCTTGGCCAGCGATAGGTCTGTATTGGAGCTGGCTGGCATTGGTTCTGTAGGACAAGGGAGAAGCTTCTGGCAGCTTCTCACAAAAGCCACCCCTGTAGGCCCCTATTACCAAAACCTTGCTGTGCAAGCCCAATGAAATGTTTGAATTTATAAAAGTTCAAAATAAAATACTAACAAGGCACTTGTAGAAAAAGTCTTTTGTCAATTGCTTTAAGTGGTTTTCATAAATTGAAATTGCCATGCAATGTAGACATTCCAGACTTCAATGAATAATATGCTATAATTGCTACTCTTTAAATGCTTGCTATTAAAAGTAAAAAACCACAAAGTAATTGTATTTTGTTTCCTAATTCTTCATACTAGATGAATTGTCATTGCAACAGCTTTTAATTTCAATTCAAAGCAGACAAAACAATCTCCTTTGCAGATGCAACCCCATCTGCTACTGTGGCTAAACCTCAGAGATCTCCTTGAATATTCTTGTTGCTGCATCAGATAAAAAAAAATAAATTGCAAGTAACACTGCAGATGACAAACCATGCCTTATTTTTCATTGAGTAGTAGTGTCATCTTCTGCCACTTTGTGTCTTCATTAACACTAGGCTAATTAGAAACATGAAATGATTATCTAACATTTTCTTACATATAAAATCCAGTCTAACACTGTTCTCAATTGTCTTATTGTGGCTCTGCACAGATGTGGGCTTATTGGGTACCTATTGCATCATCGCTTCCAGTCCCCTCTAAGCACTGCCTAGAGCAGAAATTGTTACTCACAGCAGCAAATTCAAAGACAGTCCTTTCCTCTAGCTCAGGGACCCTGGAAGCAGACAAGAATGCACCCCCAAACAAGCATGAATAAATTACCAGCAGAGGTCTGCACCAGCCATCTGTGTCTGTACTGCACGACACATAGAATGACAAGGAGTGCTAACCTTCCTGCTCATGATCCTGTTTCCCCTCCAGCCCCCAACATTGTAGCCCTCAGGAAGATGCACCATCCTCTGCAGAGTTTCTGATAGCTAGACCAGTTCCTTGCCAGCACCTAGCACACAGCCCCTCATTTGGTGTCACAGCACTCAGCCGAGCAGGCTAGGAAAGGTGGAAACCCACACAGAGAATTTTTTAATTCAGCCTTTCAGAGGCTTATAACTTTTGTTTGGGCTTGGAAGTTTTTGTCATTTTCTGGGAGTTATATCAATATAAATGTACAAAATGGATGCTTCCATTAGCTGGGCTCAGGCACCCAGTCTGCACAGTAGCTGCCCCTGGATCTCAGTCTCCCCAGTCACTGGCTCTTGGATGCACTAGCCCATGCAAGCATGGAGACTCAGTTTGAATCCATCATTAACTGTTCTCAGACACAGAGGGCATTCATCAAGAGGCCCTGGGTCCTCAACCTCCACAGCTGATAGCACTTGGAAATGCAAAATTCTGAGGCCTGCAGTTCCATCCTGGCTGCAGGTATATTTTGTCTGTTCTTGTCTCAGATTTTCACTAAACACCTTCAGTTAAAACAAACAAACAAACAAACAAAAATGACACCCAGAAAAACAAAATCCATTCAATGATTTATTCATGTAACATTGTTTTATACACAGTGAATTTATGGACTATCCTCATGAACTGATAATAAGAGGTGTTCCTGAAGAGTTTCCTGTGGAGAAAAGATTGCTTATCTAGAGCAAAGTTTTACTTCAGGGTGGTTTTTTTTTGGTTTGTTTGTTTGTTGGTTTTTTGTGTGTGTGTGTGTGTGTTTTGAGTATTTTTGTTTGGTTGGGTTTTGGTTTGGGTTTTTTGTTAATAATATAGAAACTCTTTATTATAGAATAGTTTGTGTTTGTGCTGGTGAATTTTTGCAAAGGACTGTTTATAGGAGGAGCAGAAAAGGAAATGCTGGTACTGACCAGAAAAGTTGGGTTCTACATTTATTAGTTATTTGCAACTTAAATATGTTCTAAAGTAGATGACTGTAGCATAAGATGTAGGGGAAAATACAAAATACAAAGCACATGTCTATTGTTTATAGAGATTTCTTTCTATATTGCAATATTTTTCAGACTAAGAACATGCATCTCCAAAGGCATTTTAAACAACAGCCTTTGAGTGGGCTTTCATTTTAAGTAAATCAGTTTTCTGAAAGGCTCTCCAGTAAGGTTTTGGAATGGATACTTACGAAGGCTACAGGTAATTGTTGTTCCCAGGGACAAGACCTCTTATCTTTGCTAGCTCTCTTCCTCCAGAGAAACATACTGCCTTTCTCTACTCTTTGTCCAACAGCAAGGCCAGCTGTTTGGCAGCAAGGCTGGGCATTCAGCCAGAGCTCTACTTGATATAGAAAAGGTTTTATCTTTCCTAATGTATACTGTAAATATTTTGTTCTAGCAGATCCAATTTGAAACTTTCCAGGATGATAGATGAGATCTGCCCTGAGACATCACAGATCATTTCTTCTTCCTTGTGGTTAACTGCAGATGTAATTCCTGTGAGACTAAAAATTTTGTCTGTAATTCTTGCTGGTTTCCATGTGGCCCAAATGAGAGAGTTCAAACTGAATGAAAGAGTTTGAATCGGACCCAGCAAAGAATTATGCCATGCAGTAAAAATGTCAAGAAATTGTTCTTCGCAGCTGTGCAGAAAGCTGAGGCAGAGCTGTCTATCCTATAAATGGCATAATCAGGTCAAACCACTTCCACCTTGTTGCCTAGCCCAATGCCAGAGCCACTGCTAGTAGTAACAGATGGTTTCCAGGCCAGCACCAGGCAATAGAATCTTATTGCAAAGCCAAGTAGTGTAGGGTTCACCGTAACATGTCCTCAACTAGAAACATACCACACTCAGGGCAGGGAAAGGATTTCACACTGAAAGCAGAAAACAGCAGGATGAAATACAGGGCAAAAGGTGAAAAAGGCATCTTTCACATCTTCAGGACAGATCCTTACATGTTCCCCTCTCTACCCATAAGAGATGCAGTTCAAGGGAAGACTCTGAAGGGGTCTGCGCTCCACAGCCAAGAGTCAGCCATAGATTTATGCCATGGAACTCCTGAAGCATCCCACTGGGTAGTGTGTGGTACAGACTGATACTGTGTATGGTTCTCAAAGGTAAGTCATGGAAGAGAAGGACCAAGAGAGGGTCCCCACTAGAGAACAGAGGTCTGATCAGTCTACACAAACAAGGAGCTGAAGGAGGATGACTATATCGTGAGAATTGGTTGAGTCCCTGATACAGCACCCTGTGAGAACACTACTCTCAGAAAGGACCACCTTTGCACAGTATGACATACACCATCAACAAGGGAAGCAATCGACAGAAGCATTTAAAATAGAATTGCAACAAAGTTGTCAAAGAAGCACTTTTCAACCACTAAGTGATATAGTGTGCAGTTGGAAAGGGCAGTAACATGGCTTTATACTAGAATCGCATGTAGAGTTGTCTGTATGGCCAGTCTGATTAACTGATGGTACATGAACTGAGCAAATTAGATGCAGAAATTGCAAAAGAGATTCATTCATTCAATGCACTTTGTTTGTCCCACCATGTTGGCAGTACCAATCTTAACTTCTTGCTCTGGTAGCCACATGGCTTCACCAGGTTCTGAGATAATCCTAAAAAGATTGGTGTTTACATTGTGTTAATTACTGTCACCTTCTGAATACATAATTAAGACATTATTTCCATCCAACAAAAATATGTCTCATGGACCGTGTCTGTCACTGCCTCATGAGGAACAAGCTGGGATAAACTTCACAGCTATCACCAGGCAACCCTGAATGAGAAAACAGCTACAGTGTGGTGATGAAAAGAGCCCTTCCAGGTCCTGCCAGGCAGGCATGGAGCCACAGCACAACTGTCTCGTGTCCAAATTAACTTGTTTCCCATGAGAAGGAGGTCCATGCATCCTTGCTACCATATCAAAAGAAAAAAGCTCAACTTTTATGTTTCTGTGAGCAGAATGAATACTCCATCTTCTTGATGGCATCAGTCAATATCATGCCACGAGCTCTGCAGGAGACTGCAAGTAAAGCCTATCCCCCTGCAAGTGTCATCTGTCAGCAACTATGGCAAAGATCTTCAATTTGAGGTGTAATACTGGACGAAGGTCAGACTAGGCAGGCTTCTGACTGCAGGGCTGTCAGACCTCTCTCTCAACTGAGAAGCACTAGAATCATCAGTGAACTGCCTGTACACCAGGACTCAGTGGAGTGGATCAGCAGCCTGTGACGCCTCACTGCAGGATCCTGGAGCTGTTTCCAGGCTTCTGGATCCTCTGAGCCAGTGGTGAATTTGAGGCATGAGTAAAAACAAAGCTGTCCCATCACAAAGCTACATAGGAGCCTCAGCTTAGCACATGGCAGCAGGAATGTCAGCCTCTCCTTGCTCTGGACCGTGACCTGCCTGGAGAAAGCAACAGATATCCTGCTATCTTAAACTAAGCACAGTAACCTCAGGCAATCAGAAATCATAATGTGTTTCAATGCTGACATTTCACTCTTCCTTCCTCATGCCTTTTCTGCTCTCACCACAATAAATGAATGTTGTTTCTTCAGTGTTACCTGCATATCCATGGAGCTCATGAGCCCAGGAACTCAGAGGCACAGATTTACTATGAAGCCCATGTTTGCTGAGATTAGAGACTGATATTATGATAGACTCCTTAGCTCAGTTTGCATGGCTGAGGAATGAAAACTGCCATTGCAGGTAACTATCATGTTCTCTATGCTTGGGTCAAAACAACCCCCTGCAGCACCAGAGGTTCAGGGAAGAGTGGCTGGAAAGCTATCCATTGGAAAAGACCCTGGGGTGCTGGTTAACAATCAGCTGAACATGAGCCAAAGTGTGTCCAGGTAGCCAAGAAGGCCAATGGCACCCTGGCCTGCATCAGCAATAGTGTGGCCAGCAGCATTAGAGAAGTGATCCTCCCCCTCTGCTTGGCACTGGTGAGTACTCATGTCCTGTGTCCAGTTCTGGGCCACTCACTACAAGAAGGACATTGAGATGCTGGAGCATGTCCAGAGAAGGGCAATGGACTGGGGAAGGATCTGGAACACAATTTTGATGAGGAGCCTGTGAGGGAGCTGGAATAATTTAGCCTGGAGAAAAGAAGGCTCAGGGGTGACCTTATCACTCTTTATAACTGCCTGAAAGGAGGGTGTAGCCAGGTGGGAGTTGTCTCTCCTCCCACATAATAAGTTACAGGACATCGAGGCCTGGATCTGCACCAGGGGAGGTTTGGATTGCCTAGTAGGAAAAATTTCTTCACCGAAAGGGTTGTCAAGCATGGGCACAGACTGCCTAGGGAACTGGTAGAGTCACCAAGGGTTGACACCCTGAAGGGGTCCTGGAAGTATTTAAAAGATGTGCAGATGTGGCACTTAGGGACACAGTTTAGTGGTTGACCTGGTAGTGCTGGGTTAAAGGTTGGACTCAATCGGACCTGGTCAGATGAAATCTTTTCCAATCTAAACAATTTTGTGATTCATTGCTGATACCCAGAGATAGAAGATACTGGCACTGCCATCACAAGTGGGGTTTGGAATGCCCAGGCATGTTCTGTTTATTAACAGCCTTCAGGATCCCAAAGGCATGTCTGTTGGACTGCATGTGTGTAAGGTCCCAAGGTGAAATGGTACTGACAAACTGAAGAAGTTCTGGAGAAGTCCCAGCTGTCCACAGTCTGTCCATGCACTGGAAATTACTGATGGTGAGGCTGGTTTTTATTTCTCATGGAAGGCAGAGAAAATTGTAAAGTGCTATACAATTCCAGTATTGAACCACAGGATAGGACCCATAAGAGGATTTGGTGCAAGAAAGTTGGAGTGTTGGTAGAAAGTCTGGGGGAGAGGTGCCTGAATACTCTTCTGGTTCCTGGCCTTGATTTTAGGTCCTTCAAAGAGCAACTGGACAAGTGTGTGCCTTTACTCTGACAGTTTTCCTGGACCCCTGGCCAACACCTACATCTGTCCACTCAACCTCTTTTGCTCCCCTTATTCCTAGTCCAGATATTTCACTACATCAAATAAAATTGCCAACCATGGTCTCTTACCAATGCATGCTTTTCCTATCTTTGTTCCTATCCTCATTCTAAAGGACCAGCTAAACCATATTATTCTTTCTTATCAGTCCCTATTAATCTATCTTACAGCTGCTGCACATCAACTTTAGCTGCAAACTCTGCCAAAAAATCTTTCTCTCCTTTGATCTTCTATGCTTCTCTGCTAACTTATCCATGGCCCAATGCAAATACAGCTTGTGTCAGCACTTTTATATTGGCAAAAAGATGTTTCTCTTCTGGAAATCTCCTTCCTGAGTAGTCCAAGTTATTTAGTTGTGGCCCAGGAACAGTTAAAAGTAATAGCTTTGAAGGTGGAGATAAAGGACATAGATATATTTAAGGAGAAGGAGGTTCATTTCAATAGAGCAGTTTCTATCTAAAGAGCAAATTCAAGCTGGTATGTGCCTGTGTTGCCTATAGGTGAGGACCAGTGGACAGGATGAACCAATGATAAATACTTAGGCCATTGACCATGCAAAATGTATTATCTTCTCGAAATCTGTATAAGATCAAATATGGCTTTGATCTAGCGTGGAATCTAATAAAAGTGGGCTACATCTTTCACAATGATAGTTTTTGCCGACACCTGACTGAACCTTAATTCTAACCACAGTCATTCTGCTATGCATAAATGATTCTTCCAGGTTCAGTACAGAAGCAGGTGGTGCCCTGTCTGATTGCCATGTTAACATGGCGGATCAGGGTTTCAGGGCACATCCTCTCTAAGTGACTTTTACAAGCTTTCTCACAGCTTGTCCCCTCATGCTCTCTCCAGTAGAAAGCTTAACACCCAGCAGATAATGGAGAGAGAATTTTTATTCTGATATTGTTCCTAGGAGGAACAATGAATTACTTACAGATTCTTCTCCAGAAGACAGTCTAGCCAGATCTACTTTTTCCTTCCATATTAGTACATGTGCAACCACACTGTGAAATGGGATCTCTCCTCTCTGCCAGATTCACACAACACCTTCTGCATGCCCTCAGCTGTTCTCCACAGCAGCCTGAAGAGTGACAACCCAAAGATGATCCTGGGATTGTTGTATTGCACAAGATAGTTAGTTGGTTTGTTATAGATGCACACTGGTGACTAATAATTGTTTTTATTACACTCACATGGTATATCCTATACCCCCCCTTTTCCTAACCTCGTGGTGTAGCCTTCCCAGACTGACCCCCGTCCCTCTGGATGTCTCACATTTGCTGTATTCCCTTTACCCCATGCCCCCCTGTTATCTTAATGTTTAAAACCCCCACACTCACGTGGTGGGGTCTCTCTCTTCCTCCCTGGACCAGCAATAAACCACCGGGTTTGGGTCCCGGAGCAAGATTGAGCCTCTTTCCTTTCATCACTAACTGGGCCCACTCCTGTGGTCAGAGCTAGCCCAGTTAAGACCTTATCAGGACTGGGTCACAGTGTTATAGGACAACCTAGATTGCAAACACAAGTAAAGGAGGAATCCCAAGCAGCTTATTCCTATGAACTTTCATGACAGTCTCCTTAATATATTTTCTTAACCTGTCATTCAAAGGCAAGCAACCCTTCTGACAAAAGCAACTCTTTGCAGGGTTCTGTGTTAACCAGGACAGGAAGACAGAGCATGTGATTTCATATAACTCTTCAGATCCCACTTAAAAAAGTATTTTCGAAAGCTTTATAGATATTTAGCATAAATGTCATTTGTTTATGATCTCTCTCATAGAGTATTTTCTACAGCTAAAATTATTCTTAAAACCCTCTTTGTGTTGTTATCACAATTTAATTTCACGTCTAAATAAAGTTTTGAAGAAAGAAAGTCTGTGAGTTTTGTCTTCAATTAAGTGTTACTGCTGGCAGAACAGCCTCTCTTATGAAAAGTGACAAATCTCAAAGGCAGAATTCCTAGTTGCTGAGTTAAAAAAAAAATTTTCCAGAACCTGTACACTCCCAACCTTCTCTAAATGATGAAAAAAACCAAAATAGAACACAAGAACAACTTTACAACTTTCATAGAATGTTCTTGATACAGAAGAATTAAATATGTCACTGAATACTGTAAAAATATGCTGTGTTAAGTATTTAATTACTATGTAACAAGCAAAGATAAACATTCATAACAAAGCAGACTTTTGAAAGTAATCCCTGTCAAAGTCCCAAATATAGCAATGGAAATAGACTGTGGGATTGTCAAGGTGGTACCTTTATCTTGCTCCTGTTGTAGTATTACACATCCATACCGTGCACCGAGTGATGAAAGGTCTCCAAGGCAGAGTTCCCGCCAGAAGCATTGACACACATCCAGCAGTGTGAGGCAAGAATCACACCCAGCTGCCCGTGCACCCTCTCCCACTATGATGCCACCCTGAACGCAAAGAGAGTGGAATGGCTTGTGAACCGCCTCCCACGCCTTCTCCTTTTACCACACAGCTATTTTATGTAGGCAGCTAGAAGAGGATTTTCATGTGCATGAACATGCTTGGCTGCAAGCTGCAGCTGTTCAGCTGCTGATTTATCATGTGCTCAGCTTCTCTGACATAGGGCTGACAATCCTTGTAAGAGCAAGGAAGACAGGGTGGGAAGAGGAGAAGGCTGGTGGTTGACTGCTGTTTCGGGCTCTGTACTTTAATTGGCTCTGAATATGCATCAACAACCTAAATTTGGCTGATGCTTACTGTTTATCAGAAGAGGACATGGAGCCTTGAAGAGAGATGGACTGAGCCAAGTAGAAGATTTAAGGGAGAAAATAAAACATGATTTAAGCCTGCTCAGGGTTACTCATGCCCAGCCTTCTTTAATGGCAGACACAAGCCATTTTGAAGAAGGTAAAAGCCCGTATTTCCAGACAACAGATCAAAAGAATGCCAAAAAATTGTAACCTGTAAGAACCTGAAACTGGTGTTTCAGATTTCTCCTTGTCTCTCTATTGTGATCAGCTACATTTGAGACAAGAAAATTGTATGTCCACTTTCCCAATCAGAAATGTATTTACTGAGGATAAAAGTGATGATAGTGCAGCTAAGGAAACTATCTCCCTGTTACGTCCTCCCCAGCACTATCTCTTGGTGATTAGCACACTCTGAAGGTTGCTTGTTAGAGATGCACCTCCTTCAGTGAGACAGCCTTTCTCTCACACCCCCATCTAGCTTGAGACCTTGATTTGTTCAGTTCTTTCCTCTTCCTGCCTTCATCAGGTATGAGTGGTCAGATATACTGCTGAGCCTTTGTCTCTGTGCCTTCTCCATCCATCCCACCACAGAAACACAGATAATTCTGAGTTGGAAGGGACCCTCAAGGATCATTGAGTCCAGCTCTTAAGAGAATAGCTATGGGCCACAAAGGCTAAGAGGAGATCAGAGCTGGTGAGCATGAAGGAGGTGATGTATTAGAGGCTTGCCATGTGATTGTGGGTGGCCAGAATCAAGGTCATATGGGCCAAAATCCAAATTTCATGTCCAGTCTTTCCTTATACACCTCTAGGGATGGCGATTCCACCACCTCCCTGGGCAGCCCATTCTAATGTCTAATCACCCCTTCTGTGAAGAAATTCCTCCTAATATCCAGCCTAAACCTGCTCTGGCACAGCTTGAGGCTCTTGTTCTGTCACTGGGTGGCTGGGAGAAGAAACCAACTCCTACCTGGCTACAGCCTCCTTTCAGGCAGTTGTACAGAGTGATAAAGTCACCCTTGAGCCTCCTTTCCTCCAGGCTAAACAACCTCAGCTCCCTCAGCCATTCCTCACGGAATTTGCGCTCTAGACTCTTCATCAGTTTTGCTGCCCTGTCCCTCACTCACTCCAGCACCTCAATGTCCTTCCTGATCTGAGGGGCTCAAAACTGGACACAGGATCCAAGGAGCAGCCTCACCAGTCCCAAGTATAGGGGAAAACTTTTCACTACCTGCATCCTCACAAATTCAAGTGGGAAGAAAGCTTTATTGAAAATAAAGAATATTTTTCTTATGATCCAAACTGTATCTGATTTTTAAACATTCTGAGAATTTTACCTTCAGTGTGGAGTTTTACTCAATAAAGAACAGCTGAATTAAAATCAACCAGAGTTTAAAAAATCCTTAATCCTTTAATCCTTGCAAAGGAAGTTCTCACTTGCTACTTTTAGAGGGAAATTCTCACTTTAAGGAGACAAGATTAGAAACATGCTTTATTTAGAGTTCTCACTGGAGAGGCTAGACACAAAGGAAAGAAAAAGCTGATGTTAGAAGATGATAACTTTTCTTGTTGCTGTGCCACAATGGACCATCAGGTATTATTCCTCCATATTGTACACATTTATGTAGGAAACATGTAATACCTCCTTTTTTGCAGAGATATTTCAGTGATGCTTTGACAAATCATCATGAAATAGATAAATGAATTGGTATTATCAAACCATTGCTTATAGTTTTATCAGAGATTTCCTTCTTCTCCAAGTACTTAAAATGTGGACCTTCAAGCACATTGTGCCTACCCATCCATGTTCTCTATCACACTTACTTGGTATCTGCTGACTTGAACCCATACAAAGAACTGACAAAGCCCTATTGTAGATTCAGAAATACTAACATAGCTTAAGGCAGTGAGAAACAACTCTCTCTGTTGCTACTTCAGGAAACAGCCTAGCCTCTTCCAAGACAGTGCTGGGATTGGTGAGAGTTTCTCCTCATTCAAAAGCTGTTTCTGAGTTACTGCCTCTTACAAAGCAGTGGTCTCTACCACTTAGATCTGAAAATGAAGTTGGAGATAATTTTAGCTAAGAGGGAAATCAGGCCCTCTTGAAAGTGCTGACTTTTAAAAGGTGGCAGCAGGGCAAGAAGGAAATAAAGAAAATAGGTCATGAAACTGCTGAGCTGGGAAAGGTCTCCATAAGATTGCTCATTGTGTCTTTTTGGTTTCCCCTTCCACCTCTTCGAGCAAGCTGGTCTAGTGAAAGGTGTCCCTGCCTATGGCAGGAGGGTTGGAACTAGGTGATCTTTAAGGTTCTATCCAGTACAAACCACTCTGTGATGCTATGATCCTACAAAAGCACTGCTCAATATTCCTTTATTTTCAGAGTTTCAATTCAGCAGGTTGAAGATGTGATCTTTACTGGATGTATGAAAAGTCAAACCATGGAAATAAAAAGGCTGAGATGTGGACTCTGTAGCTGCTTCAGACTTCTCAGTATTTCACAGTCAATCTACAAAGTAACTCTTCCAACCATTAGCATACCACAGCAGCTAAGCTTGCAGAAATACTGTCGATCCTCACCTCTCCTTGCTGTACCCAGGCCATCACAGAGGCAAGAATGCAAAGTGTTCAGGGCTAAAAGAAAAGACAATGTAATAATTCTCTGGATTATTTCTTGCAGCATTTATATAAAAAGAACAGAGTCAAGGGGCCTGTTTATTTGTCTTCTTTCAAGTTCAATTAAAACCAAACCAAACCAATCCAAAATTCTTTGGAAGATGACCCATAAAACCAAGGACTGCTATCAGTAATTCAAGCTGAAATCTCTGCTGAAGATCTAAACACTTCATTGACTATGCAAGAAATTGTGGTGAACATGCTCCTACATGAGACAATTAATAGCTCTTTCATGTGGTTTGGGTTTGGTTAGTTTATTGTGTACTTTTATGTGTACTTTGGCTGTTAGTCCTGAAAACGGGCCTATTGCTTAACAAAGACAAATTAATGGCCTGTTTTTTCTAAATTACTTCCGGTAATAAACGTTAGGCTGTCACCCTCATATCATATCAGTTTCCCTTGCTCTGAAGTCTAAGGGTATAGTTCGAGAATACAACTGCATCACGAACAGCTACCCTTTGCTAACAAACGACAGTGTTGTTCTCTGTTCCTCTCTCCGCCCCCTCCTCAGCGCCAGCTCTGATCACAAAGTAAGCTAATTCAAAATGAACTGCTGAAAACTATTACTTTTCTTCCAAGTGCGGTCTTCTGTGAATTAACAAGTTAAATTGGCTCACTGATCAATAACAGAGATTGTGCAAGGCAGCAGGGAAAGGAATTAACAGGATTATGGAGAGCGGGACCTCTCCTCACCTTCTGCGGCAGCTAGTTCATTCAGGAAGCACCGTGCAACTGCATTAGAGGGCTGTTCTAACTAGGATTCCCTGATAGTATTTAGGTTTTATGCACATACAACTCTTCTCTGTGCTGTCCTGCAGTCAGGTTAAGGGCTCTATTGAACAGTCTGGGGAGTCCTAGACCACTGGAGTTTCTGGGGGTACCTCAGGAGAGGACGCTTTATCCATATGGATGCTGAAGCTGCTCAAGGAAAATAGGCGAAGCACTGGATTAGAAAGAGAATTGTTATGGACATCATTCTGGGAGGCTGGCTGTTAAAGTCCATCTCTAGATTACGGCGTGTCTGTGTCTGATCCTATTCCAATAGCAGTACACATTTTTCTTAGTGATCACTGCACACAGAACCCATCCATTAGAGACACCCCTTGGAACAAGCACTGTCTCCCTGTCCTGTCCACAGTCCTGGACTCAAGCCCAATTAAAACTGAAGCACCCAGTGGAAAGGTGGTGCTTTGCAGTGCTGTCTTGGCGCTACCAATCCAAAGAAAGCATTCTTTCGGTTATGAACTGCATGGTGCTGCCTGGACACATCACCCAGGCCTCCCTTTTCCCCCAGGGAGTGTACTGGCCCTGCTCAGCCTCCCCAAAAGAGGTCTGCCTACATTCGCTTCTCCTCTGAACTAGTCCTCAAAAATCCACCCTTTTATTTTTGTGGGAACTGGGCTACACTTCTCCAAAGGGATGAGCTGTGGCATGGAGGGGTCCGGCAATGTATTTGTGAGAAACCAACACAAAGGCAGGGCTGCGGCTGTGCCAGCCACTCAAGGAGTTGAAGGGGAGACAAGTGAGAGGAAACTCATGATTATCTGTAAGTATCTGAAGGAAAGGTGTCAAGAGGATAGATCTAGGTGGCTCGGCGGTGCCAAAAAAATATGACAAGAAGCAAAGGACAGCAACTGATGCAAAGAAGTTCCATCTAACCATGAGGAAGAACCTCTTTCCTGTGTGAGTGACTACACACTGGAACAGGTTGCCCAGAGATGTTGTCGAGTCTCCCTCACTGGAGAGAGTCAAGAACTGTCTGGACGACATCGCCTGCCACGTGCTCTGGGATGCTCCTGCTTGAGCAGGGACGCTGGACCACGGTGGTCCCTTCCAGCCCGACGCACGCCGTGTCTCCGAGAGTTACGGAGCCGCCGGCACCGCGCCGGGGCTGAGGCACGGCCGCCCCGCTCCGCG
>VXBS01006421.1:812137-841901 GCA_013400255.1 Sitta europaea | reverse complement strand
GCCTTCGCCTTCGCCTTCCCCGCCGGCCCTGCTGACCGGACTGGTGCCCGCTGTCCCTGGCGGCCCCACGGCGGTGAACGGCGGCAGCGAGGGAGGGCGGCGGCTGCAGAAGTCTCCTTCCGTGTCTTCCTCGTCCTCCTGCTCGTCGGTGGAGTCCGGCACCGAGAGCCCCGGCTTTTCCTCCTCGGGATCGTGCAGCGGTGGAGGAGGCGGCGGCTCCTCCTCTTCCTCCGGCGGCTCCCGGGCGGTGGCGGTGGCTCCTCCCGGGCTATTGGGCAGCGGGGCCGGTCCCGGGGAGTTTTTTAACTTCCACGAGAACAAAGTGAACGCTGTGAATGGGCACCACCAGCCGCCGCACCCGGCGCGCAGCCCGCACCCGCCCCCGGCGTCTCCCCAGCAGCACCAGTACCACCCGGGCCGCAGGAAACGGGAGAATAAAGCCAGCACCTATGGCATGAATTACCTGCTCTCCGGCAGCCGCGGCGTCGCCGTCAGCAACTCCCCCCACCAGCAGCGGCAGCCGCCTCAGCCAGTGCTACAGAGCCCCGGCACCCCCTGGAAGACCAGGAAATACAGCCCGGGCGTGCAGGGGTGAGCAGCCGGGGCCCTGGGGGCTGCTCCGGTCCCGGAGGGAAGGGGGCCCTCGGCCGGCCTCTGCGGCCCCTGCGGAAAGCGGGGCGGTGGGTGGGGAGAGCACGAACTGCTCTGGAGCCGGCCGCGGCAGGGAGGCTGATGGTAGGGGCTTTCGGGGACTCGTGCCCTTTTTGTAAATCACCTTGGTCTGTGCCGGCTGGGTGGCTCCTGGCCGAAGCAGCGATTCACTCAGTGTCAGGGAACCCGTATCTACAGGGGTTAGGCCTTACCTTGTAATAGGTTGAGAGGTGAAGTTGTCAGGCCATTATCTGAGGTCACCTACAAGATTAAAGCAAGGATGTTTGTAGGATGCTTATCAGAGCTACCAGGTGTCGATTCAGATTATAAGGAGGAAGTGGAAGACTTCGTTCAGAGGATCTCAAAACCCTTGTTTTAATTTTTAAATGCCTTTGCTTAGGCTGCAGCAAGCTGGTTAGCTTGGGCTATATTGCTATATTTCTTGAAAGGGAGGTGCCGAATTCTGTCTGAGATAGGCATGAAAGTCTGTGTGGTCTTAGAACATTTCCCTCAGGTGTGTTTTAGCTGTAGGATAGGTTGAGCCAGCCAATACCTGTACAGAAATCTTGTCTTTTTGAAGAGAATGCTTTTATGAAGTGTCTTGTAAGCTGTACCTTTCTTGTATAAATGGGTAGTTAGTAAGGCCAAGTATTCAGTTTCATCTGATTGGCATGGAGAAGGGACTAAAATTGAACAAAGTGTGTCTGGGATGCTCTGTGAGATTGCTGTATTTCACCTGTCAAATTTTATTCAGACAACAGGAAACGTTACCTTCTAAAGTTAAGGTTATTTCATTCTTGGAAGAAGTGCTAGCTGCGGTGACTGACTGTAGCAGATTTCTGATGTCACTTCAAAAATAGTTTCTTGGAACATCCGAACATCAAGACCCTTGGATGCCTATGGAATAAAGGCACTGCATATTTGTAGAGGGGAAATAGCTAAAGATAACAGGGTATGAGCATGAGGGTATGAGGAGATTTTTTAGTGAGAGATTTAACTTAAGGACAGTGTCTTCCTTTTCTTTTTTGTGTAGTACTGTCAGGTGCTGAGTATGTTTAAAAGTTATGAAGAAGAATTAGAATATATTTTTAAAGTTCTATTTTTACAAACCATAACCTCAAGAGGGGGAGGACAAGACTTGTGACTGCTGCTGTTTAATTCCAGACTGACACTGAAAATTCAAATTTCCTACAGGAAGCTAGAATTTGAATCTTTAAGAGGTGTCTTGCGCTAGGAGCTTTGAGTCCTATACTAAGAAGTTTGTATGTCTCAAGTTCCAATAGTATCTTTAAAGTATTGTGAAATTTTTGTTTTATTTTTGTAGAGATGTGCTAGGGCACTGAGTTAACTTGATTTAAGTCAACTCAGTGTAAGTGAGGCAGATCTCCAAGCAGGTGGAGGAAGGAGCAGCCTGATTTCACCCAGCAGGTCTATGGCAAATGGCAAACCTGTGAATCAAATCCAAGTGTTGCAAGTTCTGTCCTGTAGCTGTTAGGCAGCACCACCTATGCTGTTCACATATCTTTATTTTTCATCTTCTCTCCTTCTGTTTCCTTTAAGCTTTGCTGTAGTGGTGGCTATGCCACTCTAAGTATGAGTTTATAGAGAATCTGTATGCAAGAAAATTGTTCAGCTGAGATTTAGTTTTACTATTCAGTTCCATAATGTAGGTAGTTCTTTTGCTGATGTGCTAATGCCAATTTTTTTGCTAAATACCTTTGAAATTGGAAGCTGTGTTTCCTGATCTTCTGTCAAGGATCTCCCTTACTAAAGTGGGACCTGATTCTGACAGTGGGATACCAGTAACTGCAGCATTTGAGACTGTGTAGTTCCAGAGCATTCCTTAAAGTAGCAGGGAACTAACTAGTGCTGAAGGAGAGCATGAATCTTGAAACCATAGACCTAAATATGACAAGCACTTTCGCCTTAAAGTTTGAGTTCTGTTACCCAAGGTGAGTCTTGGACAAGTGAATAGTCTTAAACCGTTTTCTGTTTAGTGTTAGTAATTTTTTATGAAGTGCTTGCGTGATTGAAATAAGAATACTGTCACTGATGGAGTTTCTTTAGGTATCTATCATCTGCAGTAATTCCTGTTTAGTGGGGAGCTTAACTTTTTCCTGAAGCCTGGATAATGTGATATTTGGCAATTCAAATAAAAATGCACTGAAAAGGCTGGGTTGGGGACAGATCCCTGCAGGAGTTTCTTGTGGATCCCTTATGTTCCTTTAGTTGCCTGCTGTTCCCTGGAACTGTCAGCCTGGTCCTGAAGTATTGCTTTGGTAACTCATCATCTGTTGATAGAGCATCTTCAGTGTTGCTGTATTGGTATATGCAACTGTTGAAAAATGTGATCCTGAAAATCTTCGTCTGCAGTGTCGTTTGGGCATTATTATAGGAAGAAGGGCTTGATCATTGGTGCTCTTATGCTTACCCTGTACATGAATGGTAGAGCTGACTCTGCTGTGAATATTGTTCGTAAAAGAATGCTTTTCTACAGCCAGAATTTCCAAGTGATAAGCAGTGGCTCACAGTGTTACTGTATTGTCTTCTGGTAACAGAGTAGGCAGGGTAATCTTTGTTAGCCCTCTCCCAGGCTGCAGTTGTACTTCTGATGAATTGCCTGCTTGCTTTGAAGCAGCATTGTCCTCTCCTGCTTTCTCATTCAGAGCTGAGGATGGTCTGTAGCACTGCAAGTCACCGTTCTAGTCACACTGCTTGTGATAGTAGGTGTGGTGATGTTTAGGAATACTCTAAAACCACTGTGTTTTCCTCTGTTTTTTATACAGCATTCCTTTTTTTTTCCAGTGGTGTCATGCTTTCACCACTTTGATAGTAGCATGACAATCATTGTAAAGGAGATTTTTCCCATAAAACACAAGTGTGAAAAGCTGTGTTTGATTAGACTTTATCCTAAAACTGTGCTTCTGGATGCCCCAGATTGTCCCCGTTATGCTTTTACAAAATTTTGGAAGGTAAGGAGTGAGGAGATTGAAGCCATACTTATTCCAGTGCTTCAACAGAGTGATTAATACAGCAACAGTGTAAATTCCTATGTGCCTGGGATTAGTTTAGTAGTACAGATGACAAATTGATTGGTTTCAGATGCAAGGTAGAGAAGTGTCTTTTAATGTTATGAGGTTAATTCAAACTGTTGTGGCTGATGTTCAGAAACTGTTATTTCTTGGTACTGTGAAGTAACCTCTTGTGTGGTTTAAAACTTCATCTAGCCTCTTAGGGTGTGCATTCTTTTGTTCAGCAAATACCTTCAGTTTCTGTAAAGTCAGTATCTTAAAATATATCTGAGTAATTTAAGCATCCAGAGAGGTTAAAAGTGCTCGAATATTACTTCAAAAGACAGCATCAAACTATGGTAAACTTTTTGCTAAGGCCTCTACTGCTTTTGTTTGGCTGCACAGCTAATAGAGTGCTTTCTCTGAAGATTATCTAACAGCTTGTGATTAGTATAAATTCACATCAGATTTAATTATTTTGCTTCTTAATATGAATTTAGCCAAGTAAATAAAGAATTAAAGCGTTTTTGACAATATGAGTCTGTTCTGCTTAGTACTTTCAACTAAGTGTTCAGTCTAATTGTAGTGCTGAAATACCTGGCATATCTGTTTGGCACATTACAGTGCTGTGCAGAAACAACAGAACTGACTTGTTGAGGATTAGTTTGGATACCAAACTGTTATGATACACTGGAATGGTGCTCTGCCTGGACTAATTAGTGCTGCATGGTGTCTGATGACTTCCTGCATTCATTTTTTACTCTATATAGCTGTTGTCTTTAACTCTCTCTTTATAATTACACATGAGTTCTGCCATAGGGTACAAGAGCACCAAGACCTCCTCATTAACTAATGTTGAGGGGGGATTCAGGGCAGCATTCCCTGATGACTACAGCAGGGACTTTGGGGGAGAATTCTCATAAGCAAGGTAAGCTTATGACAGTACTTCCACAGAAGATTTGCTTCAGTGTTCGCCAGTTTGCAGGTGAATGATACTGTGCACAAAAAGTGATGTCCAGAGATATGGTGATGCACCTGTATGCTATGTCTATATTAGGTTGCCTTTATACAGTGTTGCTAATTCCAGTCTTAACAGGGTTTTTTTTGCATTTTTGATATGTTTCAGAACTTTAAGATAAATTTAATTACAGTTTAGTGAAGCGCACTATTAAAAATCCATTGCGTTCAGGACTGTGCATAGCTCCAGTTGCATGTTTGTCAACCCTTGCTTCTTATTATCCTGCTGTCAGAGCTGTCAGATACAAATTAATGTATGGGCATGCCACACTGTCAGCCCCTGCTGCAAATTTTGATTTCTTATACTGTGAGCTGGAAGAATGTAGACTTTGGAAATGCTCTGAAGCCTTTACTGTCTGCAGTGAGATGTCCAGCTCTTGTAAGGGCTTTAGAGGCCTTCTTAACTCCTCCCTGTGCTTAACAGCACTGTCTTGCTCCAATGCCTTTTAGTGAAGAATCAACAGAGTGGGGTATGCTTCACTCACAGTGCTGTCCAATCCTTGGAGTCTGCTATCTGATGCTAGGTGGACACCTGCAGTAGAGATGTTAATATAGCAGGCAGGTTGTGCTGGCATGGTACATGCAATTCTTGCTTTGCTTGACTTGTAGGGTCAGAACTAGGCAGTACATGCTGGAGTGTATGCAAGGAGAAGTGTGGAAGTAGTTGGTGATTAGTCATAGTAGATTTCTGGAGGGAGCATCAGGATGTAATTAAATGGATTGCTTTCATGCCTGAAGGTTGGTATGAAGGAAAGTTCCAGGGTAACTGCTGGATGAATTTTCAAAAGAACAGAAAATCTCTTTTTCTGTGGTCAAGTAAGTTACCTTGGTAAAGCACAAAGTTGCCTTGTGAAGTGGCTGCCTAGTGTAGCGTTAGAGACTGATGCTTTGGGGAGTGGAATAAAAGGAATGGTTTGGCAACAGTAAACTCCAGAGTCACCAGTGGTCCTAGAGGTCAGAGAAGCTGAGCTTCAGTAGTAAAACATGAGAAGGCCTTGCGTGACAGGTGCTCACATCTGTGTGTAAAGGAGAATGGGGCATGTTTGGAGTAGTTTAATCCTGGCATCAGCTTCATGGTGTTTTTGCCAGTTGTTAGGCTTTAGCAGTAGAGGCAGCTGGCACTAAGAACATCAACAGCTGTACTGGGCGCGACCCTTAGAGGCCGGTGCCAAATATTGGGAAAAGAATGTGTCAACATGGGCTTGTGGTGATACATCCTGGAAGCATCTCCCTTGGACTAAGTCCAAGTTCTTGGACTACCTGGGCTATAGGCAGTGCATTGTTATGTTTATTGTAGATTTTGTTTGAATGTGTCTTGTCTTCATCTTTTATAATCTGAGATTAGCAATGACCTATGGGAAGATGTTCTTCAGTATGCTAAAGCTATGCATTATGTAATTTTTTATTTTTATTTTTTTTTTATTTTGTGTCCTGAGGCTGTCACTAGGGTTGTAGTGGCTACCAGATGCAGGTCTGTGCATTATGGAGGTGGACCATGGGTGCTTTTTACAGGGGACTTGAAAAAGGAGGAGGGGGGGAAGTTGAATCACCTGACAGTTGTTTGTTTTCTAGTCTGTTAAATAATTTCTTGTATTGAAACTGTTTCCTGTCTCTAGATGTTTATCTCCTCTGTATGCTTTGCAGTCCCTGTTTTATCTTTGGGACTCACATGAACCACACCTGTGTGTGATAGTGCTCTTGCATCTTATGCTGTCTTGTCTATCTTGTACTTTCTTTCCTGATTACTAACATGGGACTTGCCTGATATTTCTGTGCTTTGAGGCTTCACCTGTGATCTTCCTTTAATATGGAAACTAAGAGTTCTAGTTGCTTCTTTCCTGTTTAAAACAATTCTTTATCTATATGAAGGGTCTTTCCCCTCATCTCATGTTGGCTTAGTTTCTTCATAAGCCTGCATAAGGGTATATGGGGCCGTTGTCAAATGCTATTTGGAAATCCAAGGAAATAACAGATGTTCCTGTGTGGTTCTCTGATTCTCCCAAGTAGCTCTGAATGTCATTTTTTTTAAGATACTACTTCCAGTTGTGCTAGTTATGTTAGCATCTTGATTTAGGCATAGCTATTCATTTATTGCATTGATTATACTTTAGGCTACTTTTACGTTTTTGAATGTCAAAGCTAATCCTTTTAAATTAAAGAAAAGATAACTGCTTATTGTTTTAGTACAAATGCAGTATTGACTGAGTGTGACTTTTGGTGAATACTGAATTACCAGGAAGAGATTTTGCTGTGAAGTATTTTCTACTAAAAAGTTTGGGACAAGTTCTTCCTTCATAGTTATGGACCAAGGAAGTCTCTGACGAATTAAAGAAAAAAATAAAATACTAGCTTCTCTACATATCATGCATTGGGATCACTTTCTCTGTACTGATCACTTAATTCACTTAACAGAAGTGGGTTTTGGGACTCTTGAACTAGTTTAGCCTTTCTCAATCATAGCTTTGCATCTTGTTAAGTTGTTCCTTGTAATCGTTTTTTATATCCTTAATCTTCCAATCCTCTTTTCCTGCTTTGTATATGACTTCAGGATTTCTGAAGACATCTTCTGATGGAATCCTATGACAAAGTAGTAAAAGCTCTTTTTTTTCCCCTAAAACCTGATTGATTAGTGATGTACACTAAACAGCCAGTGTGATATCTTTAGACGTCTCTGAAACATTTTTCTTTTGAAGATTTTAAGGGAGCTTCCTCTATTATATGGCAAACTGCAGAAGCACTTAAATCCAGGAAAGACTTTTCTAGCTTTTTTGCCTTGAAGAGATGCTGACTTTGAATGTGAAGGATTTATTGCCAGTAGTGCTTTGATGGGTGCTTTTTGAGTTAGTCTGCTGCTCAGAATTATGTCAAGAGTTGCTTCTCTTTAATGTTTCAGTGGCTGAAAACATTGAGTGATGTAATGAATACCTGATCTACATGGGCATAATTAGTCTCTCATCACTAATATGTTTCTGCTGTTGCAGTCTGACTTGTCTGGGATGTTAATTGCTTGCAATCTTTGAGCATTTGAAAAAGAATAGTATTGGGACAGGAATTTGGGGGTTTAGTGGTTCTATTTATTGACATAGCAAGCTTGCTGATTCAGTCCCAAGGTTTAACATATGGCATTCTCCTTCAGTGGTGCAACAAAATGATTGTGATGTTTTCTCGGTGGTGTAGGGAAGTTCATCAGTCCAAGTCAGGAGTAATGCACTTGAGAAGCTTACATAGCAAATCCACATTGCCGTGTATTAAATTGGAGATGTATGTCTGCTTATTTTTATGTTTTTTTTTATGATGCAGCTTTTTCCAAGTCCATCCAGTCATTAATAAAGTAATTGGTTGAGTTTTATTGGATTGACATAGTTTGCAAAAGTAGATTAGTTTCTGATTTTCTTTAAAATGCAGACAAATTCTGTTACTTAGGTCTGGAAATTTGCAGTGTAAATCAATCCAACAAACTTAGTTTCATGTCTGCATCAGCTGTCAAGGTGTTCCTAAGAGGTAAAATGTAATTGGCAAGAAACTTGGCCTAAAGTTAGGATAGGCTCTGACTTGCATGACTGTGGTGCAAAGAGAAGACTTAGAGTGAAGATAAGAACAATATGATCTCTTATGGAAAAGGTGCAGTATAGTCTATAAACTACTCTTTGTTCTGTGTATGAAAACAAAGTGCTTTTTTCTTCTAATCTCTCCTTTGTAGCTAACTTGCAAAGTAAGCTCAATTATTATTTGAGTTTGGTATTTAGGGTACCTGTCTGTAAAACATTTCACAGCTCTGATTCATAAGTTCTACATAGCTGAGATTTTTTTTCTGCCAGTCATTGTAGTTTGCGACCTTCCATACAATTACAGTGATGAACATAATTACTGTCTGAATAGCTTAGTAGTACGAGACCGATTTGGTGCAGCAGTACAGTCTGTGAATGTAGCACTGTGTTTTCATTGTTTCTCTCATCGGCAAGCTTAGAACATTGCATGGGGCATAGAGTAGTACTGCCTGAGCTGTACTGGTGTTGAGGAGGACTAGTATGCAAAGGCATCTGATGGGTGTTGTGAGTAGGAATGCGGAGAATTGTAGTTCATCTCTTTTTGGTCATAGTTGTAATTTAGCCCCTTTAGCAGGTGTCTTAATCTTTGATCATACTGAGAGAAGTCTGTCTCAGAGTGCATTATTGCTTTTACTCTCTCGCTGTCTCTCTGTGTATGTACATAGATATATGTATATGTCTCAATATATGTTGATATATATCTCCTCCTTTATTTTGCTGAACTGTGTTCCTTAATTTTAAACTGTAAGACTAATTGACTGATTTCAACTATTGAATGCATTTGATTGTTTTAGTATGAGATTTCACCTTCATTTCCATGATAATGCAATTGTGCGTTGCCCTAGTCATAGGTGAAGGTACTGTTCAACAGATTTCCAAAATACGTGTAGTGACTGATGTGCATTTAGTCTCAAGACAGTGAGGTCACATGTTTTGGAATTCATGCTTCATTGAAAGAATGTATTCTATGACTTGTAACCTTTATTTCAACAGAGATTCTTTTGAGATGCCGCCATTTCTTTACCATTATTTACCACCACCTCCCCATTTCTTTACCTCCATTTTCTACACACCCCTAGAGTTAGACCCACATGCTTTAACAGTGGCATCTATTTTTTCCTTTTATAAGGATTCTTGGATGAAGTGTTAGCCTTCAGCTAGGAAAATGATCATTCTAGTAAGTAAAGAATGTGTTTTTAAAAAGCGTTAGCTGTTCCACAGCCAACTTATTGCTAAAAGATGCAATCATGTTTCTGTCTGTTCCTTTAGAATAAATTAATGTGCTTAGTCATGTTGAGAAGGAACCGGATGTTTACTTGAGGGAACAAAATCTCTGTAGTTTTTCATTTACCTTCTAGTTTGTTGATGATGTTTGAGAAATTTCATTTCACTGCATTGAAATTAGCCCTTGAAGTAATAAGTCAATCTTACGTATAATAATGTTTGTAGTAAATGAGTAAAATGGATTGTCTCCTTTCTTAGAAACCTGCCTTTGAGGAAAAACATTGCAAAGTATGAGAATGTCACCTGAGTGTTATTTTAACCTAGAGACTAGAAGAGTGTCTGCCTTTCCTAAAACAGTAGAAGGAATAATTTTTGATAAACAGAAGATGTTAATTCTGTTGCAGTAGTTCAGCCTGTAAGCAGCAGATGCTTGCTGTGCTTAGCAGTAATAACATCAGTAAATGCTAGGTTCCTCCAGGCTGTTAAAATTAGTGACCTGAATAATCTAGCAGTGCAAATAGCATCTCTTCTGCATTCCTGTGTTGTAATCTTTGCCATCTTATATTAGATAAGAGTACAGTTACATCTTAGCAACAAGTTTCTTTCCCAGTATTTCTATAAATACACTATAACTGTCTTGTGAAAAAGTTGATTAAAAGACCTGCGTTTGCTAGTAAAGTAATACAGTAGACATCTTCAAATGTTACAGGAGCTTGCTAGGTGCTGTGATGCTGTTTGGAATCCAAGTTCTTTAAGCCAGAAGGAAATTGAGAAGACTGACTTGTCTGTATGTTTGGTGAAGGGAGTTCTATATATAAAAAAAAAAGAGTTAGGATGTTACTTGTATCTGCATGCGCATCATGTGCTGCAGATGGAAATTGTGTTGCTTCTAATGGTTAAAATACTGTCACAGTCCTGACTTAAAAAGGGCTGATGAAAATCTTAGACACTATGTGGACAAAATTCTTAAGTAAAAAACCATCTCTGTATTGGCTGCCTGAATATTCCACTGTTAACCTGTTTTTTTCAGACACTGCATTATTCTTTCAGCTAGTAAGAAGTTATGCTGGGATTAGTCCTGAACAGCATACAGGGTCTTGTTTTATATACATGAGAGCCGGAATTTTTTTGTGACAGTGCTCCAGTAACCTTATCGGAGCAAAGACGTTTAAAAAAATGCAAACTAGTGTAACATTAAATTTTTAAAAAGCATCTCTGTTTTGACAAGCTTCTTCAGGTGTAAACCATAAGATAAAATGCTATAGTGGTTGTGCTGCCATATGCTGAGTATAGCATTGATTCTTATACAGAAGGACATAGACCAAGAAGATGATCTCAAAGTAGAAACTGTTGAATTAAGGAAAACTGGAAAGAGCAAACAAAATAGAAGTATGTTAAGAGAGAGAGTTGAGGACTGGATTGCCAAATGCATTAAGACCTGAAAGTCTTGCACACTGAAAGCAAGAAACTTGCCAAAGTCAATAGGGCTCAGAGAGTGACATGAAAGGGCACCAGGGAGAATACAGATGGTGGAGTAAGAACTAAGTGAACTAATTGCTTTCTATCAGAGAAAGACTTAAGAGACTTCTCAGCAGAACTTCCTCTGACTCCAGGCAATTGCAATTTTAAATTTTAGTAAGAGTTTAAACCTAGTCAGCAGAATGATACCTGTTATACACCTATGTCTTGTGGTATATGCCAAAAATTTCAGAGGAATTAGCCATGAGTATGGCTTGAACTCTAAATGGGCTTTGATATCTAGACCTTTGCCGTTGTCCCGTGCAGGTTGAAGCATTAAACCAAATGCCGCCTTGCCAGTGTGAAGTAGAAAATATGAACCTGAGTTCATATTAAAAAGCAGATGAGGGAGGGAAATATAGACTAGTGATGAGTGGTACTCTTCTGAGTCCTTCCTAATGTGGTTAACTATCATGATGGTGTTAATCATCGGAAGAGAGGCTCAGTGGGGCATCAAAGTGAGAGTACTTGTGTGTTGGCTCTTTTTCTGAGCTCACTGGGGCTGCTTTTGCACGGCTGTGCTGTGTGTGGTGGAGGTTGTGATGGGGCTGGAGACCCTTTTGATTCTCTTCCCTAATACAGGATGGCTACTGTGAATGCATTTTTTCCCAGAAATGTCTAGATCTCCTGGAGTGGTTGGTTGGGACTGATACCATAAAAAATTTGAACTTCTTGCATGACCAAGCATGGAGAAAGGGTTGAGTGCATGTTTTGATAAAGGTAGTTGTGTCTCACAGGTCTCATTTTCTTGAAGGATTTATTGTTAATCCATATTCTTGTCTTCAGTTTGATAACACAGCTGCTGATTTTTTTTTTCAGAATGTTTGAGAGTCTATTTGAAGACTTTGTAAAAACCAAACATTTAGATGTTTGCTGGGTTGGCTGCTTAGAAACAACCAAATGAAAGAATAAAGTTTTTACTTTATAATAAGGGAAAGTTACAAATAAAATTACTCAAGACTGTTGCTTGATATGTTCATAAATACCTGGAAGGAAGAAATGAGTGAGGAAAGGATAATAGAAAGCTAGAGCTGGCCGCAGACAGACACAGTGGGAGTTCATTGTTCATTAGATTATAAAATTGCTGGTAAAATTAAGTTCTAGTAAATATAGAATCATGACTGAAGAAAAATAATTCAGGCTGAATGCACCCAGTGCATTTATGTGCTTTATGTTGGTGGTTTTGTTCAGAAGACACCTTGAAGCACCTTCATTATCGTCCCTTTTAAAGAGCAGCTGTGTGCTCAGGTACCCTCAAGCAGCAACAATATTCCCAGGTGTAGGGACAGTAAAATGAAAACGTGTGTGTCCTGGGCTGAATGGCAGAATTACAAGTTGACTCTGTGTGTTTCTGCCGACCTGCTAGAAAACGTGGTTGCAAATTGAAAACAAGTGGAAGAAGGTTAGCAGTGATCAGACTTTGGACTTGTTCTTGTGAAAGGAGACAGAAACCCGTGAGGATTAGTAGCTTGGAAAACTGCTGATGGATTGAGAGCCTGAGAAGTCTTGTGTTTTGAGATGAAAAAAACAGTAACAACTGCCAGTAACAACTTTTTTTTGCCCAAAGAAAAAATCATCAGATAAGATCATTACCAGGCAGCAGTTTAAAATAAAGCATTCTTTATTCTGATGCATACTTAAATTCTCATGGAATGCCATGAATAGCAAAGCAGAAATGGACTAAAAGATCTGGAAAAATCTATGGAATGAAGTTCGTTGAGCTAATACATATCATGGTTGGGATTCACCCTGAAAGTATGCCAGATGAAATTACTGTGGGCTTGGAAGAATGCCTGCTTTTCTTACTTTCACCCTATATCTGCCTACTGCAGATTATTACAGGCAAGGAGGTCTTTATGTTGTCCCCTTTGCTTTTAGGTGTATTCAGGTATTTTATTAATTTTTTTTTCTTGGAAAGGTAGGAAAAAAGCATACTTTCTATAAACAAACCAAAATAAGAACATGTGTGTATTTTCTGTCTTGCTCTAAAATTTTGGAATCAAGTGGATTCATCAGCAAATTGAAAAGTTAGTTAAATCTGCTGTGTAACTAAATGTTCATTTGTGGGTCCAGGCTCAGTTTAAGAGAAAGGACAATCAGTCAAAATATTTGTGCATTTCGGAAGTATCTTTGAGCTTTGCTGCAAAAATCTCTTTGTGTATGGAAAAAAATACTGACACTTAAAAATTAGGTGTGTGGTCTCTTGGAATTTACCTGCTAGCACGGCGGTTGCATAGTAAAATGAATTGCAAAAGTCTCAGGTAAGGAGTTGAGTTCTACTAGAGAGGTATTAAATTTTCTCCTTGGAAGGCTAAGTATATAAACTATAGATTGATAGTTGGGTTTAGGACAGCAATTGGATTTCACTATGTTGTTGACTAGATACCTTTTGTGAGTTAGACAGAAATCTTAGAAATATGTCAACATCAAAAAGATGTTTTGGAAAAATGTCACAGCAGAAGTTATTTGCATTTTTGTTTGGCATTGCTCGATGATTTTCCGTTGAAGGCAAACATGACATTCACCTGAAAACTCAAATTTGGCAGCAAGAGTTCTATAGTACTGGTAGATGTGAAACAAAAGGGCTTAATAGGTGTATAAGGTTCCAGTGTCAGGACTCCTCATGTAATGTTGGTATAAAAATACTTTACACTTGAGAATATATTTAACATTTCTCACTTCGAGTTCAGTTGGAAGGTCACTTTCTATATGAATGAATGGCTGATGAAGGGATTGAGTGTCAAAGTGGATACAAAATGGATACAAAGTTTTTACATCAAAAAATACTCAAATGTGTTTTTTTTGTCCTCTGCAAAAACTCACTAATGCCAGTGGTCTGTTTGCAGTCTGTAACTTGCAGCATACACAGAAGTAAGAACTGGTGGAAGAATAAACCTGCTTGAAGACTTTGTTTGGTCTTGTGCTGCTTCACATTTGCATCACTTTGTAGTTTTTATGACTCAGCTTTGTTTTTTAAAGAAAATAATCATTTAAGAATCAGGAATTGAATTTGTCCTTCACTGTTGAGCCAGTAAGAAATTTAGTAAATTTCTGCTTGAGTTAGTGTTCTGAGCTCTTTGGTTAAAGGATGATATTTAATAAAGCAAATGGCCTGTTTCTTGTAAAATATATTGTAATAGTTAAATAGTTCAGTTGTCACTTTAACTGCTCCTACTTTCTCCATTAGACTGCATGAAGAAATCATTGACTTCTATGACTTCATGTCCCCTCGTCCTGAAGAAGCAGCTATGAGAAGAGAAGTGGTAAAAAGGATAGAAACAGTCATCAAAGATCTTTGGCCTACCGCTGATGTGAGTGTAGCTTCAGATGTTCTTTGCTTCTCTAGTCAATTGTAGAGCTTGGTTCACTTAACCTTGCTATTATCTTTTTTTTTTCTTTTAGTAATGAACAGGTAATGCTTCAAGTTTAAAACAATTGATTTAATATCACAGTTCTTGCAGTACTCTGAAATTTGTTTTAAAAAATGGGGAAATACCAAACCTAGATTTTGGGTTAAGGAATCCTACTGAACATTTTTTTCATTTTGAGAACTGGGAATATGAAGAATTGTCAGCTTTTAGTAGTGCATTTCTTAAAGTAAAAGCTTATTAAATTGATTGTCTCTGTATAATTTAGTTTTGAATACTGAGGTGAGACTATGTATCCATTTCAGCAAGGAGTCCTGAATGTGTGGATGTTTTAAAATAAAGATATTTTCTGAAAGAGCAGTTAAATGCAGATGCTTTTTTTTGTACTCTTCATGAATTTGACTTTCATGAAGGAATTACTTCAGCCCTGCTGTAGTGGAAAAATTGCACTCCCTGAGATATGTTGCAATCTAAGCTGGTGTAATTTCAAACACCTTGTTACCCAATGAGTAAGTCTGCTTATTCAAAAATAATGTATTCTAAACTGTATTTCTAGCATCACCTCTGTGATTGTAGCATTGTCATTAACAACCAGAAAAATGTTTCGGGCAGCAGTGATTTCATAGACTTCCATGGCAGACAGTGAGGGCTCAGGCCACTGCACTGAGCTAAAAATACTGTAAAGCTCATCTGCTTCATCCTCACCCATGTTTTTCCTTCATAGTGAGATTTTTCTACTTTGTGGAAATCAATATAAACACTGAAATGGGCCTGTGTTGCCCAGGAAAAAACTAAGTGAGATGGTAAGTTGGGATCTGCTGTATTGGAGAGGGAAGGACATATAAATTCTTTAGATGGAAAGCTTGCTGAGATCGGTATTTAATGTGGTTTGTTGATGTATCTTCATTGTGCCTGCTTTTCCATGCACAAACTCCTGCTGCTGCTTCCTAGTTGCTCTTAACAGTAAAATCTGGAATATTTATACTTATCTGAATGATATTTTTAGATGTACTTGCTGGTTTTTAAACCTAGAAATTTGGAAAATATTTCCCTTAAACTCTTCCTGTTTCAGTAAAGGAGGAGGAGGGAAGGCAATTGATAAAAACTTGTATGTCTGTCAAACTGGAAATAAATAATGAAAAGAACTTGCTTAAATTTATTCTCTGCTAGCTGGAGTAGTAGTTATTTCATGTTAAAGAAGCTCAGTTTCCTATGAAGTTGCATCTGTAAGAAAAAGTGTGGTTGTAAGAGTATATAGTAAAGTAACTTTTTTACTTGGCTATATCCTTAACAACTGGAGAAAAAGATGAAGTTTTGTGAAAGTAAAAGGAAGTGAGCATTCATAATTGCAAGATATTTTCCTGCTGTGTTCTTTTCAGGTCCAGATATTTGGCAGCTTTAGTACAGGGCTTTATCTTCCAACTAGGTAAGTAATAGTTTACTCTTGTCTTCTTTTAGAGAAATGGTAAATTTCAAAGAGGAGTTCAGAATGGAATGTGCAAATATGTCAAACTTAGAGTAAAACTTGTATCTAATATTTCATGTGACAATAGAAATAGCTTTTGAACTTCAAGATTTGCCATAAGTATTTAATGTATCATCTTACTGTCCTGCTTATTGACCCTTTGATGAATTACCTTTTCTTCCTTGTGTCTGGGATTAGTCTTTGACTTTTTTTTTTTTTTAACAGACAGTGAAAAGGCATGCTTAGCATTTCCCTTGTAAAGATTATGTTTTGTTAAATAAGATGAATTATTGAGAATGTAATTACAGAGTTACTGTGTAAAGTCAAAAAAGAGCCATCACTGTGCCCATCTTTTTGGAGAGCAAAATGTCTTATTTAATTTGTCATTTTATATCACATAATGGTTCAGTTGGATGTGGAAACCTGAGTAGCTCTGCCTTAAAGATGATGTTGTCTTTACATCAATTAAATTTTCAAAAAGAAAGCACTGGAAATTTTGTTTCTATGAATATCAATCACTGATAAAATTCTTTTGATTATTAAAATACCTGTGAACACGAGTAGATAGATGAGAGATGGAATTGGACTGTTTAAGTCAGAGGGGAGGGAGCATAAAAGGGAAAGGGACTCCAAAAAGAACTCTGCAGAGTAATGGCAACAAGAAACTAGAATACTGCTTTGGGTCCTAAAATATTGTGGACTCTCGTGCTTAATGGTCCTAGAAGAAGCTTATTTGGAACCTACATTGCAAATTTCAAAATTATCACCTTCTGTGACTTGTAATATGTAGAATGCCAATCTTAACTATATTTTTTGGTAGCATATTGTGCCTTAAACTTAATGGATTTCATGCTGTGTTCTTTTTGTATAGTGATATTGATCTAGTTGTTTTTGGGAAATGGGAACGACCCCCTTTACAGCTGTTGGAGCAAGCACTGAGAAAACACAATGTGGCTGAGCCATATTCCATTAAAGTACTTGACAAAGCTACGGTAAGTAATAGCTTAGGAATACTGAAAAAAACTTTCAGACCCTTTCAGATGTTTGTGATAAATTGTATTCTTAATTCCTGAAGCAAATTATCTTGTCTTAAGCTCTCTGCAAGATTTCAGTAGAATCTGTATGTGCTTAGCAATAGCATGGAGTTTTTGTCTGTCTTATGTGGACATCTGTAATTCCGTATACTGTGTTTGCTGAAGGCCAATGCTTTATACTTTTATTGTGAATAAAGATCTGGAAGTTCGTATTTGCAAAATATCCAGTAAAATAAGTTAGCTATTTGCATAATGTTTTTCTGCTGACCTTTGAGGGGAATTTAAGCCAGTTACTAGAGCTGTCTAGCTTTCAACACAGTTTTCAGGTTGTCTTGTTTCTGATGGCGTAGTGAAGTATTCCAAACCTAACATTGGGTTTTCCTATCCAAAATACACTACTTGAGAGCTTTTATGTCATTTGTTAGACTGATGTGTGTTATCTCTTGCATCCTTCTTGTAAGCCTGAATCATGTTGAATATGTTAAAAACTTAATGCATGAGAGAATTTTGTTACTGAGCAAGTGATGTTTTCTTCAGGGAGCTAAGGTGAGTATTCTGAACTTCTGTTAGCAAGCTTCTGTTTTGTGGTCTCTAAAACAGTCTTCCTCTTTTAGGTTCATAATATTCCTGTGGCTTTCATTAGAGTAGTAGTGTGTAACAGTAGCTTTGGTAGTCTTTGGTTTACCTGAGAACTAATGGGTTTTCCAGAGTCTGTATTACCAGTTAATGATGGAAAATGGCGCTAGGCTTACAATTTTACTATCCCTTCTTACTTTTTTTCTTCTGATATTGGTATAAAATGATGCTATATTTCTGCTCTTTTTTGTTTTCCGTTTCAGATGAAAAATCTGAAGAGATCAATTTAAAATAAATGTTATCAGCTGAAGTTTAGGGTATGATTGCAAGATAGTTTTGAAGGGCACTGCCTTCCAGGTGGTGGTGTGAAGCTAAAGTAAATATTCTGTCCTTTTATATTAATTTATTCCTGCCATATTGCCACGGCTGCTTTGCTTTATTTCTTCTGGCTTTCATTTGACTCTGCATTGAACCAGTTCATCTTGATAAACCAACAGGCATTACTTTCTGCTAGGCTGGTTTTCTGTCACTTCAGTAATTGAATGGTGCAATGCTGGGTCAGAGGAATGAGGTTCCCACAGGTTTCAAGATTAGAGGATCTCCTGTTAGCTGGAATGAGTCATTAAATTAAGTAAATTAAATTGTCATATGAAACATTGCTATTGCAGCTGTGAAGGCAGATAGCTAATGGCTGTGGTAGAGTACCAGAGTGATGGTAAGTTCATGTGGTTGTACATTAATTACCTCCCTAGAAAGCATTCACTTGTCAGTCAGGTTAGGATTGTTACCTTTTCTCTGACAGACTTGATAGCTGCATTCATTTGGACTGCTAGTATCCAAGTGTCTTGAGTAAGCTAGGGAACACCACCAGTGTTGTATTTCTGGGGATTCACATTCTTGCCTTAATCTTTTCAGGTACCAATAATAAAACTCACTGACCAGGAGACAGAAGTGAAAGTTGACATTAGTTTTAATGTAGAAACTGGTGTGAAGGCAGCTCGGTTTATCAAGGAATACATGAAGGTATCAGCCATGTATTGAATGTTATGCTACTTACCAAGGATGTGCTAGATGCTTAGCTAACCTTTTTTTGCATGGCTTGAAGATTTATTGCTGAAGACTATTTTCATTAATACTAATTAAACATAGGTATTTTAATTCATTATTTATTGCTGTCCATTCAGCATTCCCTTTGAGTGCTAGGTATGTGAATGAATAAATCTGTATATTGTGAAATAACTTACACAGTCATGTCTAAATTTGCAGATAGGCACTAAACTTTGCTTCTGAAGCAAGTCTCTTTTCGAATTTTGCTTACTTTGAATTTAAGTGATGCTGCATTACGAATATGGTCTTGCTAAACTGTCAAAAAACAATTTTTGTATAGCTACGCACTTAAAAGTTTCCTTTTATGCTTGTAGTAAAAGTACTATGTAGAGTGAAAACTTTGACTATAGTAAGTGACACTGACATTCAAAGAAGAATATAAAAATCTTGCTGTTTGGGGGGGAAATAAATTTGATATATAAGGTCTTCAAGCAAATAAGAGTTGAAGTCTATTCATCCCTTTCTAGAATAAAGAAAGCATGTTTCAGTTCTTCCCGTGGAAACACTGTGTAACACACCACTGGAAATATTTTTGTATTAGATGAATCTTTGTGTGCTGAGATTGTGTACTTTCTTTGTTTTGGAATGTTGACATTGTCATTGATAAGACTTATTTTGCTTTGCAGAAATATTCTTTGCTACCTTACTTGATTTTAGTATTAAAACAGTTCCTCCTTCAGAGGGATTTGAATGAAGTTTTTACTGGTGGAATTAGCTCTTATAGCCTAATTTTAATGGCAATTAGTTTCCTGCAGGTAAGTCTGTTCCTTATTTATGTCTATGTTCTTTAAAATATTTTGGGTTCTGTACCTACGCCCTTTTATTGTACTGTTTCTTCAGATGCCCCTTGCAATGCGCAGCATTACTGTTATGTTCTGAGTGTTTGACTCTTGAAACATCCTGTGAACTATCTCTCCAACATCCAGGATCTATCCTGTGTGAACTGGAACAGCAGCAGGAGCCTTGTGAAAGGCATAGAGGCTGTATGTTGCTCTCTACACCAGAGCCTGTACCTGAAACACCTTATTGGTGCTTCATAAATCTGCAGGATGCATTTTGTCTTTTGCTTCCCTAACTACTGGTACTGAATGTGTGGAGTAGTTGATTTCAGTGTTTATTAAAAAGATGAAATCCAACGGTCAAGTTGGTTTTTTTACATATGTCTTGGTTAGGTTTTGACATGCATAAGACTGGCAGATGCTGTACTTAACTGATGAAATAGCCAAGTTACAATGTTAAAAACAAGTTACAACTTCTCTTAATTCATTTTTGTGACAGTGAGCCTCCTTACAGGTCTGATGATGTATGGGGTTAGTATGTCTCAGCAGCTGTGGTAATGGAAAACTTACCTATTCTGCTGCTGGTGGTGTTGATTGAAATATTACTATAGATTTTGTATACCAGATATAATAAGTGGAGATATAGACACAAACTGTATTTCAGTTGGGGCAGTTAGATTGCCTCCCACTTTCTGAAAACATCGAGGATGGATTTGCTGTGGAAAATCGAGTACTATTTTGTTACTAACTAGGCTGTAATTTAGTATGCAGTACTTCTTTCTTGCTTTTGGTTTAGGGAAAAGAATTCCCTGATTGTCAAAAAGCTACATGAGGAAAGATGAAAGAATTCTTTGACTTCCAGGTACTGCTGAAGTGCTGCCCCCTCTCGGTTATGTGAAAGTGGTTTAAGTACATGAAGCACGAGTGAATCAGTTGAGACTCAAGTGAAGAAATACTCAGCTGTTTAAATGAGAGCTTTTTGTTGTCCTGTGTTATGGTCTGAGAAATACTAATTTTTAATAAGCAAAAGCTGGTTTGTGTTACAGCTACATCCAAGAATTGATGCCAGAAGAGCTGATGAAAACCTTGGAATGCTTCTAATAGAATTTTTTGAACTCTATGGAAGGAATTTTAACTACTTGAAAACTGGTATTAGAATAAAAAATGGAGGTGCCTATATTGCCAAAGAAGAAATCATGAAAGTCATGACTAATGGATACAGACCATCCATGCTATGTATTGAAGATCCTCTCCTGCCTGGTAAGACTGTGTACTTCTTGCAATATTCCAGGGCTCTTGCTCAGCTTGTGCTCTCAGCTTGCATTATTAGTCTGTCATATGAGTTAAGAAGCTTCACTGGGAAGAGGCTGTTGCTGGTGTAGAGGTACAGTCAGGCAGGAGGGCTAAGGGATGTGGACTTCAGGTAGGTGTCCTAAGATTTTTAGCCCAAATAAAATTGGATTACACACAGACAGTGCAGTTGCATAATGCTGTGGAGATCCAGACCTGTGTTGAGTACATAGTAAGATTCTCTGACAGTGCTGTGAGGTAGTGAAAGAACGAATTCCAGGAAATCCTGGAAGGGGGGTTGTTAGCAAAAGAGTTGTCCATGATTTGATGCGAGAATGAGATTGGAAGGTTTTGCTTTCCTGCCATAGTCTGTGGTGCCATACTTCAGATAAATCATACGATCTAGGAAAGAAATGTCCCCAGTGCAGAACCTGTCCAGCAGGGCTGTGCCACAGAGACTGCAGAGGAACAGGGGTGGGTATCTGTAAAAACTAGCTGCATTGTAGTGGTGGTGGTGTGGAGAGCGTTTTGCATGTCTGGCTTTGTGCTGCACAGGGATCTTTAGGGAATGCCAGTTAGAGTTTTAGAGTTGCTTGAAAGTACTTTGAAAGTACTTAACATAAAATTTTTTTTTTTTTTTTTAGATTTGTTTTTGATTCAGTAACCCTCAAAATAATCAAGCTTAATTTTGGCTGAGTGTCTCAGGAAAATTTCCAGTTTTATAATACTCAGTTTTTATTCTATTTGGACCATCACAAGCAGCTGAAATTCCTAACTTTTTAATAAAGTCAATTTTCAGTTAATTTGGACTTCAGCACAAGTATTTCTAGAATGTAATCGGCAGTCAAAGTCCTGCTGATACTGTCACATCTTGTGTGTAGACTACTTATTTACGACACTTTTAAAGCAAATACCATGGATCAGGAGCTGAAGTCTGGCATCTGTCTAAATACACAATATGCTGAATGTTCATAGTTCCCTAGAACAGGTTGCAGGCTGTGATACTCATTTGTCTAACCATGTCTCTGATATGTTTGGAACTCTGAGTTTGTGTCCCATCATGACTCTTGTACTTTTCCAGGCATAGGTTCAGGTGTGATTGTGCAGAACTGTCATTGTCATTGAGATTTCCTTTAGGAGCTTGTGCTTACTTGCCTGAAGACCCATTTGAATAGTAGCATGAGCCACAATTGTTTAGAGTCAAAAATCTTTACTGCCTTCCAGTTCTGTTTTTTTCTAACTGCTGGGGTCTGAAGGAGAACACATTTTGTGTGCTAGCAATGTTTTAATCACTGTTAATTGCACTCTGGAGAAGAAAAAAAATCTTTCAAGTCTAATAGGGGCTCTGAACTGTTCCTCCTAGCATTAATCTTGCAGAAACAAAGATCTGTAGTTTGGAAGAAAGAATAGCTGTATGCTGTCAAAGAGTTGATAAGAATTAAATTCTAGAAGAGTTTGAATGGTGTGAGATAATATAATTCTTAGAGAAGGTAGTGTTTTGGCGATGGAAATGAAAGCTGACAATATTTTGAAGTTATCTGGCTGCTGTGTCTCATAGGGATATTTTTTAGCAGCTACCACAGACCTTCAGAACTTGCCAGATGAAGCTCAGAGGAAAATTACATAGAACATATAGGATGGCTCTTTGAATCAGATCTGATGAGTACAGCCTCCCTAGATCCAGACTTAATCACATTCTTATAGTATCTAAAATTGCCTGGCAAGTGTATGTTAGTAATGTCTAGAATTCTGTTAATTAGTTTAGTTCTGTTATTCCTTCTGTCTCAGTATAAATCTCTTTTCCAAAGGTTCAGATCCTTGTCCAGTTTACAAGTCATCTCTGATGAGCTTGTATTCAGATCCACTCAGTCTGACTCTGAGGGTTGGTGGCAGTACTGTGAAGGAGATGGGAATAAGTTATTTTGATAAAGAGTAGACGCAGATGTCTTGACTTAAATTAGTGTAAGCTCCTGCAGAGTTTCACCCCTGCAAACCTGTTTACACTGTATGCTCAAGTTTTTAATTTTGTTTTTCATTTTCTTTTTTGGTCTGATCACAACTGTCCATGAAGTTCCTCTAAAGCCTTGGAAGAATACTTGAAAAGATGGCTTCTTAATCTCAAAATGAGACAAAAAATTCAGGGATGGTAAAACCTCTCCCTTTCAATTTCTCGAAGATTATCAAAGTAGTGTAAAAGTCACTCCTTTGAGTGTATACATTAGTTCAGCAATGGGATCCTTAAAGGATATAACTCAAAAGAATAGCTTTAAGGCAGTCTTGTAGGGAACAGGAATGTGTTTAGTGGGATTAGTTTCTTTTAAGTTGGAGGAACTGCTTTTTATTCAGCATGCAACGGTGGGTGATGTCTGACTAAGAGATGAGAGGTGTCATCTGAAGGATGTGATACATCATTCTACCTGCTCATTACCTTCCGTTACTTTCCTGGATTTGGGAGGAACAGGCATCAAACTATTGTGTTGTCGTTTTGGTTGTAGTGGGTTTTGTTAGATTTTGTTAGGTACTGCAGGGTTTCCTCAGAGATTCTCAGAGATTGATAATTGTGTGCCGTAAGATGATAATTTCTGTGATTTAAGAACCAGGATTCCAACAAAGATGTCAGAAGTTGACACTTCAAGTGGGAGGCTCATAGAGGTCTGGATTTGAGTTATCAGACTAATATATCAGTGATGCATTTTGAAGTAATCATTTATATTTGATCTTTGTAATAGTCTAAGATCTTTCATCTTGAGTTAGTGTCCTAGAATAGGGTAATGAGATGAAAATCATTGCCTTAGGATTGTGTAAAGGAGGGAATTTCCATAAACATCTTGTAGCTTCACTGTTTCAGTTTCTCAAAGCACTTGTCCTTTTTGTGAAATACGTAAATGTAAAAGCATTTACTAAGGAGAACTGCAAAGCCAGGCACTTAGAAGTTTGTTCAGAGGAATATGTTGAAGCAGGGTGGATGATGTCTTTTTGGAAGAGGTTTGTCTGGAGTTAGTCTAGCAGTATCCTTCTTGGAAGATGTAACTGTTTGTAATTGACAAATATTTTAATCTGTGGTAGTAAAAAGCTTGGCACTTATCCAGCAGACTGTTAGGGGGGCCTGTTATTTTATCCTTTTGTGAATCAGGTGATCAGGTGATTATCAAGGTCCTCCAGTCATGTCTGATGCTCAGAACAAGGAATAATCTTGATCTAGTTTCAGACTGGCAGTGGCTAGAGTAGGTAAATTGCTACTCTTTAACACCATGTTTGAAACTTGAAGTTCTACCCGTGGTGCCCCGTTAATGAGAAAGTTTGTTTTCGTTCAGAATTGCTGTGGGCAGTAATTAAAGTTCCAAACCTTAAATTCAGTGTGGTTTTTTTGGAAAGAGAATCTCTAACATGCAGGGTTTATTATGCTTCATGTTGTTTGCTTCTGCATCTTGATAAGTCACAACTACAAGAAATAAATAGATTTAGGATTGGCAGCATCTGTAAGATGATCTCTTCTAGCCTTAGTGGCTGCTCAAAATTATTCATTGCAGCTTTTCAGTACCAGCTATTTGTCATTAGAACCTGCAAATATATATATGTCTGTGTGTGTGTATAAAACATAAGCGTTTATAAAAATACACAGGTTCTTTCAAGTTAGCATTTGAAAGAACCTTTTTAATGCTGAATGTTGCAAAAAGCTGTTTACTAGCTAATAGCATAACATAAATGGGTCTGCTTCAGTCCTAGCTCATGGTCTTACCTTTACCTTTTCAGGCCGTGTTCTTAAAACTGCTTCAGGTAAAGGAAGGCTACCTGATGGAGTGGTAATACTGATAGCAAGTGATGGAAATTTTGGACATGCTCCTTTAGGGATGAAGGCTTTGTAAGAAAGAATAAGGATTGAATTATACATGAAATCACACACCATTGTTATCTGCTAATGTACATCTGAGGATTGAAGTATGTATGATTTTTTTAAAGAGTGACAGCGTTTGGGTTGTGTGCTTTAACTGATCAGTCTAGATTGTGACGAAAGAAGGATGCTCAGTTATGTAAGACATGGTTTTCTAGTGAGAGTGATCTCTCAGAAGAAAATCTGTTCAAGGGCAGCAAGTGCAAATGTGTGATCTAATGGCCTCTTTAATACGTTGCTTTCTGGATTGACTAGGGTGATCCTTATACAGACTTGACAGGTGCACTTCACAGTAGCTCCAGCTGCAGCCCAAGTAAAAAGCTCTGCAGACTGTATAACTGATTAAGACATGTTTGTTCAGACATTTTATGAACTAGTTACACGTGCAGAATGAGGCAATCCAGGAACTTAAGCATAGTATGGCATCAGGTATTCTGCCTCTGTCCTCAAATCTGCTTCAATCAAGACTCAAACACAACTTCTTTGATTTAAACTAAACTACCCAAGTTTACTATAAGTGGTTTAGAGGAGACTTATGATTTCTTTTGCTGGCACAACAGAGGAGGTAGTGACAACTGATGAAACGAATAGCCAATATTTTGTGGCAGCCCTGTCTTCATTTTGATATAACTTTATGCGGGATACATGTCAAATGTACCTGCCTAGCATTAGGTTAGACAAAACTAATACAGATTCTTTGAGTGTGCGTTGAGTATGTATTCTTAATTCATGTTATGTGAATTTATAGAATCATTTAGAATTTCGTGGTAGGTGCAATTATGTGTGTTTAGCCTCTTGTATGTATTCCTGTATTGCTTCTCAGTTTAATTCTCTTACATTTCTATGTTTAGAATATCATTATATGGCTGGACACAAGTGTCCTTCATTCTGAAATACCCATACTGAATTAATCATTACTTTTCTAGTAGAATTAACATTGTATTCTGATTTCATGATCTCTAAAATATTTTAGTCACTTTTCAGCCACCTTTGGACTAAGTTGTTTGTGAAGTCCTCTGTGAAGAACATTACCATGTGTTTCCTCCTAGATCCACTGTCCTAGGCCCACACTGATCTCTGCTTTTACTTCAGAAGAGAGTCTGATAGTAAAGAAGCCATTTGGAGAGGCTTCTGTAACTCTGAACCTAGTGGCTGCTGGATACCACAGCGGTGCATTCAGAGCAAGATACTCTGTTATGTCAGTAAACAGGAAGTATTTCTTGATCAGTTTTTATTTGACCATGTGAATTACTGGAAAAATTCTTTTTTCCCAAAATGCTTTTATGTTTTCAGTTCATTTTCATTGATTATGCATTTCTGTTAGAGTGGCATTATGGCTGGAGAATTTTGAAAGGAATCTCTATTTTTTTTCCACCTGGATAGCAGGTCTCAGCATGTTTGTCTATAGTGGCTTGCTGGACAAAACACTCAGGGAAGCAAAATGTTCCTCTCAAGTCCAATTCAGCCTTGTTGGACTCAGTCCTCCAAAAGATGGATTCTGTCATTCACCCATCAGTTTTGCAAAGCAGGTTTCTCATTGATTTCTTTTATTTGTGGGCCCTGATCTGATTTTCATATTTGGTGGTTCATCCCTTTCTAGTGTTCTCACAGCATTTCACATCATTCTGAAGGAGGGAGCCTTTCACTGTAGGCAGTTTTCTACCCACTCAAGACCTAGTCCGTATTTTATGCAATTTGAAAGCAGTTTTATTTATGTTTCTTAAATTGAGTTCTGACAGTGCATTTTGATGTCTGGTGCCAAATACATCCACAGAAAGCCCCCAAATGCTTTCTGCTAGTAACAGCAAGATTGTTCCAGGTGTCAGATGGGGGATCAGTTGTTGTACATTGTCACTGATACAGAAGGTGTACAATATTCTTAGCTCTGCAGTTCCTCACATGGCAATAGATTTGGAAAAAGTTCCAGTTAAAATGTCACTCATGCCTAAACTGCCTAGGGCAGTTCAGAGTACCACAAGCTAGATCAAAAAATGGTACTGTAAAAGCTTCTGGAATCTTCTGTGATAGATTTTTGAAAAACTGGCTTATCCTGGGGAGGTAAATATCTGTATGTGTTGGTTTATTAATCTGTAGTTTCATTAAGTTTAAATGGGGTTTGATGTGAGTCTCTGACCTAATGAAGGTAATGTGGTTACACAAGTGAAATTTTAATTTTGGCCTGCAGGAACTCTACTGGTAAGTGAGACATGATGCATTAAGCTTGGTAGGTTCCCTCTTGAAGACAGCTCTAGGAGCTTTAAGCAGATCTCCATGCTCTTTTTCTTTCAAGCACTGTATGTGAGTATTTTAAAAGTGGTAAATTGAATGCATAATGTGTCATTCCTAAGGTCAACTTCTTTTGTTGAAATAGGCACACTTAGGTGCTCCTTATGTGGATAGGATGGGACAACCAGAGCTAAGCTGTATTGTTAAGGCTTCTGAGTTTGAAGTACGAGTAATGTTTTGGCAACTGATATTAAGAAAAGATGATCTGATGACTGTCACATTATTGCAGGAAACGACGTTGGCAGAAGTTCTTACGGTGCCATGCAAGTGAAACAAGTTTTTGATTATGCCTACATTGTTCTTAGCCATGCAGTATCACCACTTGCAAGATCATATCCAAATAGAGATTCTGAGAGGTAATTAGTTCACTTTTTCAATATCCATTTGTCTGTGTAATCAGTTAGGAATGTTTGGATCTAGATTCATAAAAGGAATGTTGTTATTTTTTGTTTAACTGTGGTTGTATTGAAATCTGCACAGAAATTTAAGCTGCCCAGGGTTATGAGAGTTCAATGCCTCAATGTGCAGCTTTGAAATGAAGAGAGTATGATAAAACTCAGGATGAGTCCAATGTGAGATTCTGATAGTGGGGAAGGGAGCCAGAAGATAATTGGTCTTTCCTCAAACATTCTGCTTGAAGTATTTCAAAGGATGATTTGCTGGTTTAATGTTTAGTGTGATGCATGTTTGTATTGTGATCAAATTGCTTGTTTAGACAATTAGAAAACTGGACAACAAGGCTAAGAATTTCCCTGGTTCTTTAGTACATGCCCCCATAAGCTGTTTTAAAAGACTTAATATGTATTTAAGAACTAAAAAAAAAAAATAAAAATTAACAGTACTATATTAAAAACAACCCTAATAGAATCAGTCCTGTTTGATCAGTCATAATGCCTGAACTGCTATTAAAAGCAGCATACTTCTAGATGTGCCATTTTTGCAATTCTTAGTGTCTTTCATAGAAACACCGCCAGTACTTTGAGCTCTCACCTTTGCAATTTCTGTTTCTTGAAAGAGAGAGGAGAAAGACAATGAAAGAAATGGCAGCTATATGGTGTTTATGTTCATGTATCTGCTTTAGCACCTTTTGTTCTAGCCCTCAGTGTGAATTTGGGCTGGATCAGAGGATATCTTTTTCCCAAGACTTCTCTAAAATTCCAATGGCTTTGAGCTCCCCAGCTAATCACAGGGAAGGTTGGCTGTAAGATGTCACATAAATCATCTCAGTACAACTGCAAACTCTAGTCATGATGTAAACTCCCAGCATTAATGTCATTGGAAGGTGAAATAGTTTCCTCTATTTGAAATATTACTTTTTGAAAGTTTGAAAATAACTTTTCATTAAGGTGGATGCTGTCTTTCACTTGTGAGTTTAAAACTGACAGTACTTTGAGTGCCTGTAAATCGTTTAGGTTTTCAGTTGTCTTAAAGGTTGAGGCAGTGCTATGAAAGAGGTACAGAAGGAGTGGTACAGAGTGTTGCACACTGACATTTGAGACTGCTGTTTCAAGATAATAAAGGTTGCTGTTAAATGTGTATTGACTGGCAATTCTTGGTACTAAATGAAACTGTTCTTACCTAAGTACAGATAGAGTAGCCTAGGGATTCCTGAAGTTTTGCTTGTCTTGGGTCCTGGCCTCCGTTAACTTCTGTTTTTCTCTGAAGGATATAGTCATTCTATTATGAGGCATCTGTATTTACCACAGGCATCAAAAAGTATATTTGTACAGCATCTAATGGGAACCTCAGGTGTCATCAGTATGTGCACTTTGCATGGACTTACACTTGTTACTGTATCTTGGAAATGTTTGAATTTTGTTCATAACTGCAAACCTGTGGAGCAGTCCCAGCAGGAGTGTTCAGTTGTCTTGTCTGACCTGTCTGCGAGTTCTGGGCTGTCTGTGCCAGGTGGCATCTGAATCTCAGAACCCATCATGCCCTTGGCTTGCAAGACAAACAGCCTTCAACAAAGTTCTGTGTACAAATAGTTCCCCTATCACCAGTCTTGTCAGTGCCAAAAAACTTGAAAGTGGATGATGAGCTGTTTGGTAACAAGTTTGTTACAGAAATCAACAGTCCATGTTTGGTCTCAGTTAAACCTGTTGTGCTTGGGTAATCCAGGTATGTTTGTGGGTCTCTCTTCCTGCTGTAGAGGAGTATGCTCTGTATAAAGACCTTTCTGGTGGCCTGACCTAAAGTGTGGCTGTCTGGGAGCCTTTTGTCCTGTTCCATTTTTTCCCTTTCCTAGACTTGTTAATAGGTAGGTTAAACTATAGCATAATTGTAACTATAAACAATGGACTCCATTTAGGGAGGGACAGGCTTCTAGTAGAACATGATGTTCTATTAGAGGAATCAAGAGTACTTGAAAGGAGAAGGATGTTGCAGGAGGCTGTAATCCCCTGAGTTTATTCAGTTCTGTCCTAATTGGAGCTGGCTTTTTCCTAAATGGGATGGTTCTTAACTGTCTGATGGATTTGAATTCATATTTCCTTTTACCAGGGAAGGTTTCTGTTTACAGAGTTCTATTTTGTAGATGGCACTCAGTAGATTTTACATCTTTCTTGGTGATTGTTGAAGTTCTTTTTCAGGGTCAGTCCAATACAAAATTATGTCTATATTAATTTTAGGCTTTCTAGAGAGCTGCTGCTTCTGATAGTCCCAGTGGGGGAAAAAAATTGTAGTCCTTCAGCAACATAAGCCATTTTCTTCTTGTTCTGTAGTAGCAAGTCCCACAGAGTAATAAGGGATAGATTCACATCACTCTTACCACTGTTGTAATTCAAATAGAACATCTGAGGTGTAGTGGGAATTAAAAGCTATCATGGAAATACTTTATTCTCAGTGGAAACAGTAATCAGCTGAATCTGGAAGGTGATTCTTAGAGCTACAGAAATTACCTTAACAATATTTTGTCCCCAGTCAATCTCACTTACTCCCTTCCAAGAACAGTTTAGGAGACCTTGAATGACGGTTTGGTTGATTTTTTTTTTTTTTT